>MUZH01003439.1:0-14162 GCA_003012965.1 Juglanconis oblonga
CGAGGAAGACTACGGAGTCTTCGGCAGGATGGAAGAATAGCCGAGACGACCGTTGTTTTCTTGTTCGCGTTTGATGTGCCACGACCTGCAATTGAATATGACCTAAGCCGGACGGAGGATTGGAGTTGTAGGCCGGGTTGGTCTCTTGTCCGTCGTTTTCTTTTCTGTACCACCTATATGATACTCGTGTGATGAGATGTCCTTCTCCGCGGCAGTGGTCCTTGGCACCGATGAGTTGAGAGGTCCCACAGTGGTGGATTTGGATCGTGGGATGCTGCGAAACGAGGTTAAAGTAAGGACCAAAGCTGTGCAGCGTCGAGTGGGAGTCCCGCCGAGATAGTAACATAAATGGATATCATATATATGATACCAACACCACACACGTACTTGCTAGGCGGAGTGGAGAGATGCAGAGTTGAGAGTGGTGAGATGCGCATCTGAGACTATCATCGACGACGCCACGTCATGTTCTCACTGAGAAAAGAGGCATCGTGTGCGAGCAGCCTGGGCGTCCCACAGGACACTGTCCCAGAGGATGTTGTTTCATTGATCGGGACAGTGGTCTGCTGCTTCTGTTCAAGCTACCCGATTCGGTTTTTATCGCTTATCGACGCTGGGTACTGCATAGGAAGGTACCATGCGTGTCTGGTGCCTGGTTTTGTTTCTCTCCATGCAAAACATAGAAAACAGAACCGAAAGGCAGTCTCGAGAACGAAATAGAGAGGAAAAGAAACAAAGAAACAAGGAAACAAGAAGGGAAAAGCTGAACGGAAAATCTCCGTACTAGTAGTTTTCCATTTTAATGGAGCGGTGGTGGATACCCTCGTCAACGTCAAGTCATGCATGCGGTCCTAAAGTCAAACGGAGATTGCGTTGCTGCGGCCGTCCACGCCCGGAGTGCAGCATGCGATAGTTTTGGAGAAAGTTGGCACAGAAGAGAAGATGAGCTTGGCCTTGTCGTCTGGGAGGGGTTGGCTACTGATTTATAGATAGACGCTGGCTCAGTAGATCTGGCTGATCTGTGGGCTTTACAATGAGGGTCGTGAGCCGCTGAAGGACGGTCGCTTAGGTACGCAGTGCTAGTACGTAGGTACGGGTAGACAGGCGTGGCTTCGAACAAGTGGGGACATGCGTTGCGGGGGAAACAGCTTCTCAGAGCCCCTAGTGTTTTCTAGAGCCGCTTCCTGAAGCTCCCCCATTTTGTGAGCTCGTCTCCTCTTCTCACCTTTCCACTCCACACTGTCGCACACAATTTTCGCTCTTCACGCTTGCGACAACACGAGCTCCGTACGAGCGGCAGCTCCTAGCCTCCTCACCGGCAACTGATCGCTTCTCTCTGCTGAGACGCCTCACTGATCTTGTCACGCTGGCTTCATCTTCTCGTTCGTGAATGAATGCGCCATGTCGCCCACCAAGCAAACTGATATCGTCGAGCCTGACGCCGGCGAAGGCTCCAGCTCCGGGGCAGCCGCCGTGGCCACGCGCGATGATGCTCCTGCAACGGCGCAGCAGCGCAAGTCTCAGCTGCCCTCGCTGCTGCAGTTCCCGCTCGTCGCGATCCTGAGCTTCTCCATCTCGTCGCTCGGCTACTCATTCATCAACGAGTTCACCCGCGGCGAGCTGGCCACCGTCATGCGCACCCTGGAGACGTCGCGCGAGGTGGGCATAATGACGGCCTGGAGGCTCATGGAGCTTGCGCTGGGGTGGTTTGCGAACTTCGACTCGGTGGATCTTGCGGCGCTGAATCTGCTGTCGCATAGCCCGACTGTGAGTTTTGACATGACATGGGCACCAGATCAACCGAGTGGCACACTGACTCTCGCGTATGTAGTTCTACCTCATGACCGCTTTCTACAACTTGAACCCCAAGACCGCCCTTGCCGGCCTCGCCGTCGATGTCACTGCCAGCTTCGTCCCTTTCCTCCTACTGCGCCCGCTCTCTGGTGCGCACAAGGCCACTTCCTCGACCCCGAATCGCGACATCATTGTCGACCGGCCTATTCAGATCCTGTCTACACTGCTTGCGAGCTTCATCTACAATGTCTCGCTGTTCATCTCGTACAAGATCTACCTACGCCCTGCCCTGGTCCTGTACTTTGAGGGCATCCACACCATTGAGCCCGGCCAAAACGGCCTGATTATCTTGACCACTCTGGCTCTTGTGTCTGGTATCGCTGCACGGAGCTTCATCTTCACGCCTCTGGCTGCCACTGGTCGTACAGAACAGGATGAGAAGCACGCCCAATTTGACCCGGTCGAGGCGAGTTTGTGGGACACATTGTGGTGGAACATCTGGGGATACACCACCCAGACGAAGGTCGGCATTGTGAGGACACTGACGGTAGTGGCAGTTACGGGCATCAACACGTACCTGCAGTGTGTCTTGACGATTAGTGGAGTGGACGGCCAGGGTGCTGTGGCCTATGCGGCAGTTTGGACGGTCGCGGCGTTCTTTGCTGGCGTGGGCTTGGGCTTTGTCGGAGAGGACTGAGGGGAGTATCGAAAGCATGAGCATTGCAGTTAGACTTTTTCTTTCTTTTTCTTTCTTTTCCCGTTCTTCTCACAAGGGAGATGGATGGAGGAGACAGCATTCTATATGGTATGCATCAGCAACTGGGTGTTTATTAGCCTATAGTACAAAATCTTCACAAAACAGAATTTGCGCAGACTTGGAGCCGCTTCATTCCGAGTGCCTGTCTGTAATTGAAACGTATCTTCTCTATTCAAAGTCAATTTCGCCCAGTGACTCTTCACTGCGCTAGATGCGATACGTTCTAATCGCATATACCGTTTTGCTGCATGCGGGTCAACATTCGCTTATTCACATGCGACGTCGTTCCTGCAGCTTGGCCGCATGCAAGTCGCGACTGTCCATCTTGGAAGGCTGCAGGCGCGCCAACCTTGAAAGCTCCCCCAATCAAAACGCCCAACCAGTGTTTGGAGCTCACGCCAGCTCGCACTACCCTCGACCGAATGGAAAACGACAATTATCGATAAACAATCGACGCATCGACGACGAATCCAATCGACGCCCTCGAACCATGAGCACAGCCGCGGAGGCTGGTGGCGCAGACATGGACGACGACGAACAGCTGTCGCCGCGGCAGCAAGCGACGCCCATGCGGGCCCCCATCGAGTCGCTCGTCTCGCTCGACGGACGCGCCGACCCCGACGCCCAAGCCACCGTCACCGACTTCCTGGAGTTCACGGAACACCTGCCGGCGGACATGATGCGCTCGCTGACGCTGATCGGGAAGCTCGACCGCGGCTACGCCGACGCCTCGCTCAGGCTGCACAACCTGGCCAAGCTTTGGGGCCAGCTCCCCGCCCTGCCCGCAGACGATAAACCCGGCGCCGTGAAGCTGCGCGGGGACATCTCGGAGGAGCTGAACAGGGTCCTCACCAGCCGCGTGTACAGTCATGCCGAGGCGGTGCGCATGGCGGAGAATGTCAACCGCCATGTGAATCGACTGAAGCTGATCCATGCGAAGCTGCGGATGATGCTTGAGAACTACCCCGCCGACGACGCGGCCAGGAGCCCTGTCGCCCACCCCAAGTCACCGCAGGCTACGCGCACGAACAAGAGGCAACCGACCGGGGGCGAGAAAGGTCGCCGACCAAGAGTTCCGAGGATCACTGTCCCCGGGGAGGTGCTGGCTCCTTACGATGTTGGCTATGACACGTACAGCGGCGAGAGTGACAGCAGCGAGGACGAGGATGAAGAGGAGGATGTTGTTGTGGGTCCGGGTCGCAGGCGCACGCCTGGTCCGCGCGCTGGGAGCTCGAAACCTCGCGGCAGGAAGCTTGCTGCGGAGAAGCCTCCCAGGGTGCCGAAACTGAAGATCCCCAAGGCCTCACAGGTCTCTGCCAATGCTGCCAATCCACCGCCAGGAATGCCCCCTGTCACGGCGCCTCTGAAGCCGCCACCTGAGAATGCTGTGGCCGGCAGCGAGGATGCTCCGTGGCTGCAGCTCACGCAGTGGGAGCTTTCGAAGCTGAGGAAGCGGATGAAGAAGAACTCTGCGTGGGTGCCGAGCGACACGATGATCAACAGGGAGCTGAAGCATCTGGGCCGGGGCTACGATGGATGGGCGTCTGCTAAGAAGAAGGCGGAAGAGGAAGGGTTGCCATTTGAGCCGACCCTCCCTCAACCCATCGTTGATGACGCAACGGGCTCCGAGCACCTCCCTATGGGGGCAGTGAGTTTGGATTCCGCGATAGCGGCGGAGGACAGGACGCTCACGAACCGCGGTCACGAACTCAACAAGGCGAAGAAATTGAAGAAGGACCGTTTGTCCGACCAAGCGGCCAAGGAGGCCGAGGAATCAGCCAGACGGTTCGCACTCATGGCAAGGAACTTCGAGGTGTCTTTCCAGCAACCCCAGTCCTCCTCCAGCCAATCTGCGGCGAAGAATACTAAGAGACAACAGAAGAAACGCAAGAGGGACTCGGTCTCAGAGGCGGACGCGGAGAAGCCAGACCCGGCTGGCCTCAAGCGCTCCAAGACCGAGACTCCAGTACCCATCCCCCAACACATCGCCCTGCCCCGTCACACCCCGGCTCCGCCGCCCCAGTTGACGCCTGGCGGCACTCAAATCCCGCTTTCCACGACACCCGTCCCCATCCCCATCCCCATACCTGGTTCAGATCAGTCGATCATGGTAGGAGCTAAGTCCTCTACTGCGGTGTCTCCTGCTCCCAGCACCGATACAGGCACCACAACCACCATCATTCCGACTAAGGCGCCGGCTGACGATTCTTCTTCATCCAAGAAATTGAATACACCTATTCTGCCTCCTGCCAGAGAGACGAGGTCCAGAGACACGAGAGCCAGGGACAAGGCGGCTGCACCGCCGCCCATCAAGACGTCAGGTTCGCGTGGAAATACGCCAAGTGCAACGACCCCCGGGGTCGAGACGTCTCGAAGGCCTTCGTCCCGCGGCCAGGATACCGGCCCGCAGCAGCCAGGTCTGGCGGCAGAACGCCCCCGTCGTGCTAGTACCGCGCGGAACACGCCTGCCCCCGAGCCGTCGCTGAGGCAGCCCAGCAAGAGGACTAAGAGACCTGTGCCGGGTACTATCAGCCGGACGAACTCGGGCGGCAACAACAGCGCTATAACGAAGCGCAAGGCGGCGCCGAAGAAGTCCAAGCGTGGTGCGGGTGCGGGTGCGCAGAAGAAGGCGGAGACGGAAACGGAGATCGAGGTGGACGAAGAAGGCAACGTGATCGACCCGAACGAGGCTCGTTACTGTTTCTGCAATCGCGTTAGTTTCGGGACGATGGTTATGTGCGAGAATGCCGAGAGTGTAAGTTGTGTTCCAATCAACTGACCCCATGGCGATGGAAACAGGATGTGCAGGATTGTGTATACGTGGCAGAGCCCGGCTGAGCCTCACTGACTGTCCAGCAGTGCAAGTACGAGTGGTTCCACCTCGAATGTCTGGGGATCAACAGCGCGGCAGCACTACCTAAGACGTGGTACTGCCCTGACTGCAGAGCCTCACTGGGGCTGGACGAGAAGGGCGAAGGGAGCAAGAGGACCTCGAGACGCGGCGGTTAGGTACGCAGCCCGCCGATCCTCGATTCAATCCAAGTCCTCGGTCCGTGGCGTGCCTCGTCTAACAGCGGTTCGCGGGATACAGGCCGTTCCTCATCCACGGTGCCCTCTCGCTGTTAGTTAAGCGAGCCTGCGCCCGATGTTATTCTGGCTGGTGTGTCGGATCACGTATGAGCAATGTGCCTGAAGGCGGATAGCAAGTATAAGCTTTTGATTCGGGGAGCCCTTGGGGATGGCTACCTGCTGGGCCGAGTGAAAAACCGTATCTTGGGAAGGAGGTGGTCGAAAAGGATTTCCTTGTCCAGAAATAGCACCAATAGCCATTCAAAGAATTGCATTGCTCTTGCAGAGGTATTTCACATGTCCTGGATTTTCCACCTTTGGGCTCAACTATTGTCATTGGCATTTAGTGGGTACTTTATGAAAGATGGGGGTCTTTTCTCTTGTCACTAGGAAACCAAAATGAGAGGCTTTCAAGAAGGGTGCTTTGCGACGCTATATATTGCATACTCTTTGAGCCATGAAGTTTCCTCGTGGATCCACAACACGTCGGATATGGGATTTCGAATGCGGCGGGACTCGGGCCGTGCCCCTTATGACGAGATCTTCGACGGCCTCACCTCCAAGTCTCAAGATTTCCGGCAAACAGATGATCCCTTCCTCTCTTCCAAGCCACGCGATTCCTATCCGCAGTTCAGAGCCTTCAAGAGTCGCATTTATCCCAGCATGGCGAACTACCACCCAGCTTTCGCGGTCAAAGCGCCGGTCGACGACAACATCAAAGACTTCATCGCCAAGTTCTACAGCGTCTCAGACACGCCGGGCAAGAATGAGGACTGGGTTGATTTTTTCCGAGATGATGCTACGCTTGTGATGGAGAAGAAGACGGCTACTGGGAAAACGGGTATGGCAACTAGTTCCTCGGTGGGTGGGCCTCCGACTGACGCCTGAGAATAGATATTCGCGGGTTCCGTGAGGGCATGTGGGAGAAGGTCGAGGCCAGGAGGCATACCGTCTTCAAGGTCTTTCCGGCTACGTTTGAGAAGTCCGGGGCGGGCGAGATCGAGCTCATGTTATATGGGCACGTCGTGTATAAGCTGAAGGGAGCCGAGAGCAATGAGCCTGCTGTGGACTGGGCGGGCTATGCGAGATTGGTGAAGACGGGGGGTGAATGGAAGTTTGCGTTTTACAGGGTGTATATTCAGAGGTGAAGTTGTATTCTCGTGTCTACAATGCCTTGTAGAGAAGAAAAAGAAGAAAAAATCCCCCAAGCGTCCAAGATTGAGGCTAGAGACTCAATAAGCGGACTAGATCGGCTACCTACATAGTACATGTGGGTAGACGCAAACGAAGATGGTGACGACGACACGGATCAGACTGCCGCCGGCCTTCATCGCCTTGCAGCGCGGCGGAGGACGATGACATCGACTGGCGTGCCGATATCAGTGGCTTTCACCAGACGACCCCGCCTCAGAGGTACGTCTACAATCCCCCACCGTGAGCGTATCGGCGTCAGCGGGGTAGACTTGAGAAGCTTACCAGGGGGGGGGCGCGTCAGGCGGGACATCCGGAAGCAGTAGTGTGACCACACATTGGCGCTGGTAGCGCTGCAACAAGATTCCAGGTGAGTGCTAAAAAGGGATGGGATGTGAATGGGATGACCCGGAAGGAGTAATGCTCTGAAGAGTCAAGGCACGCAGCAAGCATACAAAGTAGTGAGCTACCACTGCGTATGTACTACGTAGTGACAGCCTCACCGATGATCATCATCAGCCTTGTAGGGAAGGGGTCCAGGGGCATGGGGGTCGTCTCGAGTCACCGCGGTCAGGTGGGTGCTCCGGACAAGCAGACTCACGAGGCAGATGAGCACGGATAATTCATGGAGTGAGATCATTCATGTCTGCTTGGGTTGGTTCAGCCACTGCATGACCTCGGCATGTCGGGCGTCTGGAAGCAACAGCTGCCAGGGCATGACGAGCTGAAGACGATGATGCATTCGCCCGGGACCAAGAGGCGCTTCCTCCCCAACATGTTGGTTCGTTATACGTATCCGTACGGACAGAAAGGACGCCGGAGCTCCTGAGCGGAGGACAGTGCCTGGATGTCCAAGCCGAGGTGTGGTGCACGTCCAGGAGGTGAGAGTCCCAAGACTCGCGATAGGCATTGTGGGATGACGCGGGCTAGGCTGGCCATGAGATCTTGCTCCACACTACATAGTACCTAATAGGTACGGAGTACCGCAGCCAACCCCTACCTGATTGCTGTCAGGGGTTCCCCGTCAGCCACGTTCAACGCAGATAGCGCATACCGAGTACTCGCTCACAGTTCATCCTCTGAGGAGGAACGAAGGAGAACTCTGGTCATATGGAAGAAATCAAAATCCAAGAGACACAAGAACTAGAACACCCAGGGAGAAGATAGATTCAAGTCTACCGGGAAGTTGGAAGCCTAGCCAGCCCTCGCATCGTCTAGAGGTACTCTGCCAAGTGGCCCCTGCACGGTCGATGCAACTGGCCCCGCCTTGGGACGCGGTGTCGCAGCCAGATCCCCCGATTTCCTCCCCCCTCCATGCCAGGGCTGGCCGGCTACGGCACCGTAGATTGACGTCTCCTCACCTCTATACATCATAGTACTCCTCCAACCTGCGAACCGCCCCCCCCTCCCCCCAACCCAAATCAACCAACATCACATCCTACCTAGTCAGTTGTTCTTCGTCCCATCCCTACAAGATTCGCGTTCCGTTGTTATTCACGATACCTGCGATACGATACAGTTCGTCTGGGGTCTTCGTTCACTCGGAGTACCTGACACACTGACCCCTCTCTCCCCTGATACCTATTGCCTACGGATACTCAACATTGGTTACGACGAGACCTCTTCTCCTTCCCTTTGCTTTCCTGCTTTGGAAGATTGACTTCCTCTGTTTCTGCTTCTTCACTCTAGATTCCACCACGGCAACGACCTTTCCAGGCTGCCATCCGCAGTCTTCACCTTATCTGTAATACACAACGTCAGCCGGCTTGGCTCGCCGGTGACTGCCACTCCTTTATCGGCACCTGCTGCCACGAACCTGCGACTCCATTGTTCTAATAATCCTGTCACTCGTGTTCCTGACGATCAGGTACCCTGCCACGCTGGCTCGTCTTCGCGTCCCGTGACCTCGACTCTTTTCTGACACGCGCCATCTTTGTCACCGGTCGCCGTCCACCGTCCACCCCCCGCCGGCATTGTGGTGGATTTGCGGAGGACTCTCGACTTGTGCCCTGTCCAGAGCAGGAACACCTGCTCTAGGCTTTCGAAGTTATTCGAATGCCAGGTGTGTTGCTGTTCTTTGATCTATTCGACGCAACATCGACTCCTATCTGCTCTCAACCATATATACCACGCGTGTTCAGACTCGAGAACATTGCTGATTTGGGAGAATGAAAGGCGCAAAGAAGGATAAGAAGAATGGAAAAGACGGCGGGGGTGTCGTCGCCGCGGTGACAAAGCACACCGCTGGCAAGTTCTCGTATGTGCTCTTATGGCTGTTGTGCCTCCCCTGGGCAGCAGCTCGCCTCCCCTAACTTGTCACTGATGCTAACACGTCGAGAAATCACGACAGTACCAACAAAGAGTCTGCCTCAGAAACCTCGTCACCATCGGTTCAGTCCCCGGACCTGAAACCTACCAGCATTCCTTCAAATGACAACACCGCGTCCTCGCCCGCCCTGGATGCGATCTCCGCAACTTCCTACGCGACCAACACCACACGAAGCACAGCTGAGTGGATGAGAGGGGTGCCAGGGCTAGGAAGCTCGCCTGGTGGAAATCTGATCAACCTGATGGGAGAGTCTCCACCCACTCAGCCTTCTTCCTATGAGGACAACCGCGGTGCACCGTATGGATGGTCTTCCCCTCGATCATACTACAACGGACAACCCCCATCCACTTCACCTCCCGTCCAATCAAGAAGACCCCTCAGTTTTCACATGGACAATCAGTGTGGCCCCTCGGATCACTATGCCGCATCCGCGGCTTCCATCAGGCGAAGCTCGATGCATTCCCAGACTGCCTATGCCCGCGGCATGATGAACCCGCCTCTACCTCACCAACCCCAGGCTCATTTCTATGGGGCTCCCGAGATCGACCTGGATTTGGGGCCAAAGACGGGGATGAGGGCTGGTGAGAGGGGCTATGCGTACGGATTCGATACGATAATGAGACCCCGGGGCATGGGTGGTCGTGGCAAAGACACAGTCATTTTGACGGGTTATGAAGGCGGATTGGAAGTGCATTCAGTCACCAAGAATGGCCTGGATACCATCGCAAGTCTGAAAGGGCTGAGAGGTGGTGTGCACCATGCAAAGATACTGCCTTGGGCCTTAAATGGACCGGGCTCAGATCCCAGCCCACTTGTGGCCGTGGTCGTCCATGGTCCCATAATGCCATCCCTCTCTTTAGAGGTGGATGGGCAAGAGCGTTCTGGAGCTGTCTCGCCAGCTGGTACCGACATGGGCCCGAGGGATGCCAATGGGATCCGACCAGCTTCGGTCGAATTCTACCAGACGACGGTGGAAGTCTACTCTCTGCAGGACAGCCGGCATATTGCAGTTCTTCTCGAAGGCCCAAAGATTCCCTTGAAGACGTCCATCACGAGTCCCATTTTCCAGGCTCCACCGCCCACTGGAGCACTGCGGATTCTGGCAGAAAATGGCAACATAGTCATTGCCTCAGGCCAGACGGGCGAGAGCTGGATCTATCGCCAAGCGAGCATTCCGCATGAGCCGGGGGTCGAGTTCAGATGTGTTGGCAAGCTATGGACAGCGATACAGCAACCTCTAGCCGACCCGTCTCAAGAAACCGAACGACTGCGACCTGCTGCCCCCCAGCGTCAGGCTGCGAAGGCTCCTATCATTGCCCTGAGAGGGAAATGGATCGCCTACTGCCCTGCTGCCCCGTCGTCTCAAATGGCACTCAGGGCAGTCGTGCCAGGTCCGGTACAAGGCAAAGCGCCCGGCCTCACCTCTCACACGCCGCCTCAGCTGCCCAGTGTGGTTTCCGATGTCGACTTGCCAGCTGCCGACAGCATCATGAACAAGCTCATGCGAGAGACCACGCAGGAGGTGATTTCCGGTGCGAAATGGATTGGCGAGCGAGGGCTGAAAGCTTTCAATAACTATTGGAACAAGCCTGCGATACCATCGCAGCAAGCCCGCTCTCCAACGAACGCGCAACCTTGGAATGGTCCTTTCGCCCCAAGGCCAGAGCCACAATTCCCGCCAACTCATGGTGCAGTAGCCCCAGCCATCACCAAGGAACCAGGCCTAGTGTCGATTGTCGATATCGAAACATCTCTGAACTCAAGTTCGATACACCCGGTCACCACGTTTGCGACCTCCGGTTGCAGCTTTCTTTCGTTCTCCCCGAACGGACTGTCGCTGTTCACGGCCAGCACCAAGGGCGATATCCAGACTGTTTGGGATCTACTGCGCATACAGTTCACGAAATTATCACCTTTGCACTCGGCAAAGGTGCCCAGTTCGTCGACCGGACCTCGAGTACGACAAATTGCTCAGTTCTCTCGGATGACTGTGGCCAGGATTGTGGATGTTTCCTGGATGAAGCCCAACGGCGAGTGCGTGGCCATGGTGACAGAGAGAGGCACTGTACATCTTCTTGATCTACCTACGAGCGCGTTCCTCTGGCCTCCTCCACGTAGGAGAATTCAACCACAGGAGTCGACAACCAACACTTCGGAAGGCAGTACTTCTGCGGTTTCCATCGCCGCAGGCGCCCTGAACTCGGCTTGGGATGTTGCTCGTCCACTCATTAATCGGTCTCGGCGCAGCAGCTCGAATGTGAATGCGCCGCAGACCACGGGCTCTAGGATTGTGGAGCATGCGAACTATGGCGGCAAAATGATCGCTGCCGGCATCAGCCATTCGCTGGGCAAGACTGGGAGCGCCATCAGCCAACTGAGACATAGTGGTGACAACCGGATATCACTTCCGTCGAGCTCGAATGCTCCCGGCTCTTCTTGCGTGGTTCTCGTCGCGAACCACAAGGACCATTCACTCTTCGTTCTTGGCACTGGTTTTGTGCGCACGTTTCCCCAACGGCCGCGCAAGATGAGTGTTGGCGAAGGGAGGCAAAGCGCTACTCGATTCCGGCGATACAAAGACTTCAAGCTCCCGATGCTGCCTGAGGACAGCATCGCACCGTCTGTCAAAAGACTCATCGATCCTGATGAGTATCTGGACCTGCTGGACAAGGATGGGGATGGAGTCAACAATACGATGGTGCTCAGTGCTCGGCCCAAGCCGGCTCGACATGTCAGTGCGGAATCATCGATCCCGCAAGCGGAGATCGAATCGTCTGCTCCTTACCAACCTTTCCACACTGATAAGCGGGTTGTACTCTACGAGTTCGCTCAGGATCGGGCCGCAGTCGCCGCCCCAGTATCGCAACTTCCTACGGTGTCGGTGCTTTTGGCCGACACGCACTTGGCCGACAGACCTTTGCGGCCTTCGAACAAGCGCAAGGCCAGAGCGGCAGCGGCGAAAGAGCCGACAAACGGCAACGGTGGTGCTTGGGCTTTTGGTCAGTCGATTGCCTTGAACAGGCTCAGTCACTCCCATGTCACCGGCAGTGACGACGAAGCATTCAACATGTCGACGGATGACTTCCGCACCCTGCCACAATCGGCCATGGAACGATCTGTGGCTCGCCATATGGATGTCGGTGAGGAGGAGCAGATTGTGGTGACGACTAGGCGGCGGAGAGGTGGAGGACGCAACGGAGACATGGATGATGATGGGTTCTTTGAGGATGATTGTGAGGTCCTCGACTTCGCTGATCAGCGGGTCTGAGAAGGACTCGCGGTTGGTTGAAGCGACTGGCGAGGCCAGTTTAGCAACAAGCCCACGCAACCGGGTGGGAGATGCGTTGTGTTGTTCATTTGACAGAAGAGTGTTGATTGGTGATCGGTCGGCTCTTGCTTCTGCGGTTTTGAGCTTCTCACTCCTTCTCTCCGGCTGCACTTTGGTGGTTTGGGGGCGTTGGTTGCGGTCTCTTGGAGGATACGGATTACATAGAGGTGTATCTTCCCTCAGACAATACAGAACCAAATCTCAGGACATGTCTCCTCGTTGCTCCACCGATGATGCTTTTTTGGTGCTTATGTGGTTCAAAGTAAGATGCGTTTACGCTTGAACAATCCACCGAGCGCGTTGCGGCCGGCTTGCAGGATATATCATCGAGTGTGTATGCTGTGAATGTCGAGAATCATTCTCGTGACATGGTCCGGGATGCCATCTCATCTCCTAACCGAGTTTCCGTGAGCCCTTCGAGGTACTACTGCCTGGCCTTTTGATCTGGCAGGGCTCACATTCATCGCCGAGCATGGTTCCATCTGATGAGCATTTTCTCAGGCCCGCACCCATCTCGCGCGCCTCCCAGGTTGCACATGGACTTCCCCTTACACCTTCTTCTTGGCCGCCGCCTTCGCCTTGGCCGCCTTCTTCCGGTTGCTCTTAATCATTACGACGCTGAGGAACGAACCCACGACCGCGGAGCCTAGCAGCACCAGGATGACGGGGATGCGGATGGCCCAGACGCGAGGCGGGAAGAAGTTCTGGAGGGGGTGGTCTGCGTCGACAAAGGGCTGGCAGGAGGGTGTTGTTAGTGAAGGGTCCAAGCTGGGGACAAGGAACAGAGGGAGAGAGCCATTACCATGAACAGAGTCCAGAAGGTGTAGTAGAGGAAAACAACCGTGGCAGCCACAAGCATGGCGGTGCCTACGACTTTGTCAAGCTGCAGGGCACGAGGGAGAGAGCATGTTAGCCAGGTCTTGTTGTCCCCTGACAATGGAGAATATGACATGCTCAACATACCATTGTAAGAAACTCCGAGGTGGAGAGATTTGATTGGTGAAGGAGCGTAAGGAAGGGGAAGGTCGAGACTCAAAGGCTCGCCCTGTCGAGTGTGGAGGTGGGAAGACGACACAGCTGAGATGCCAGAAATTCGAGCCACGATTGCATCGCGCGTCGGCGCAAGACACCCGAGAGCCTGGAGAGAGTGACGGAGCTCTGGCCCCCTGTCAAGCTGCACTCAATTCAGGGGGTCTCCTGCAAGGTGGTGCCTGCCTGCCGGTTGGGAGTGGGGCCCGTGCACTCCAACCTTCGCCTTTCTGAAATTTACTGTGTACCTACTACCTGGCT
Source organism: Juglanconis oblonga (assembly GCA_003012965.1). NCBI lineage: Eukaryota > Fungi > Ascomycota > Sordariomycetes > Diaporthales > Juglanconidaceae > Juglanconis > Juglanconis oblonga. The sequence continues at coordinate 13,759 of MUZH01003439.1, forward strand.
GTGGCTCTGAACCTTTACTCGCAGCTACTATCTCCCGCCTCCTCCCGCCTCCTCCCGCCTCGATACCCTGAAGAGCCGGTCGTGGTCAGACGTCAGCTTCGAGATCGCCTTCTTTCTTCGCAAATCTCGATCTCCTCGCCGAAAACCCATTCAACCGTCTCGCACGAAGACTTCGAGGAGGGCCGGTGGCCTGCAACAACCTCATCATGGCAACCGAGACCGCATCGGTCATGAGCGACCGTCACCTGGACGAGCGTTCCCCCAACCACCTGCCACAATCACCTCCACGGAGGCGTCACGAAGATGAGGACGACGAGGACAGGGACCGCGACCGCGACCGCGACCGGCGCGACGACCGACCGCGTCGCAAAGGCGTCGTCGACAGCTACCGTCCCGAGCGGCGT
>MUZH01003440.1:0-14178 GCA_003012965.1 Juglanconis oblonga
CGATTACATAGGGTGGAAAGAGGGATATTATAAAGCTTTGCAGCGCGTTATTAGCTTATTTTTTTGCTCGATCTGATAGCTTCGATCGCAAAGATAATCCGGTTTTCCTGGGTAGCGAATTCTATTGTTAGTTATAGAGAAAACATATCTGAACTAGTAGAGTGTGGAATTCGAAGGAAAGTGCACGACTCACTGTCGTGCACGACTCACTATACATCCACGTTATATAATTATTTTTATTAAGAAACTCTTAAAGTCTATTAATAACCGTTTCTGTTAAGTGGACTTTAATACGTATATATTAGTAAATTACAGAGATAAGTATCTTTTATTTAGGTCTATCTTATATAAAGAGAGAGAAGATAAAGTTTCCGCCTTTATATAAAGTTTAAGTATACGTTTTAGGCATATATAATAGCACTTAGTTCTAGTCTATAAACTATTATAATAGCTAGTACTAGAATCTCTACTATATCTTATATAAAGCCGTAATATTAGTATAGATATAGAGATTAAGAGCCTTAATATTTTCATATAGGAAGAGGGTGTCAGGCTACTTTAAAGACTTTGTAGAAGCTGATGAAAATAGATTGCAGATTGTGTGATGTAATTGCAGAAAATGGACTGTCCTTTGTATTGCTGTCTCAGGGCCGATATTTATATGCTGAGAACAAGGGCAAATAACTCAGTGAAGAGTTATGCTTGTGTGTAAGGTTGTGATGCCCTGTGACGAGAGCTTACTAGATACTCGGAGCCTGCGCAGGTGGTGATGAGGTCATGGAAGGCACAGAGATGGAAGCTCTGGGGAAGCTTCGATACAGGGATACAGGGATACAGCGATGCAGCGATGCAGCGATACAGCAATGCAGGGACAAGGGTTCCACTGCAGATTCCCCCTCTGATAAGTGGGTACTTGCGATGTGCTGTGTTTTGGTGGGGCACTCGTATGGTCCTTTCCTCGAGTTGTGATCGTGACAAAGTTGCTTTGTCTCCTGCATCTCGCCAAAAAAAAACCTCTTGTCTGTTGCTGTGATTGTTCCCGTCGACTCCATCTTTCGTGTGCATCCCATTTTGGTACATTCTTTTCGACAAGGCCACAGTTTCCCTGCCATCCTTGGTTGTTGCTAATCACTTCGAGCAGTCACTGCCTATCACCGCGCCGCGCCGCCACACGCCGCCGCACGCCGCCGCACGCCATCCCGCCCCTCCAACTCCTAGTACAACCGCGCACACGTCCAATCCCGTCCGTCCGTCTTCCGACCTACCATGTCTCGCCATGCACCGCGAAAATCACAAACCTCATCACAACTAGCAAGCATCATGGCGCCCTCATCCAACGCAGGCAAGCGCGTCAAGGGCATCCAGGTCTCGCGCCCCTTCGTCTACGGCACCACTGCTCGTCCCTTCGATCCCGACAAGAACCCCAAGCCCGCCCACGTCCCCGAGGGACACACGCACTCCTGGACCGTCTTCCTCAAGGGCGTCGACGACACCGACATCACCTACTGGCTGAAGCGCGTCCAGTTCAAGCTGCACGAGACCTACGACAATGCCCCTCGCATGATCGAAGGCGAATATGGCAAGCCCTTCGTCGTCAATGAGACCGGCTGGGGCGAGTTCGAAATTGCCATCAAGATGTACTATGTTCCCGACTCAGGCGAGAAGCCTCATACGCTCTATCATAACTTGAGGCTGCATGCGTACGGGACAGACGCCGAGCGCGCCGCCATGGTTGCCAATGGCGAGGTCCGCAGCTGGGTATACGAGGAGCAGCTGTTCAACGAGCCCTTCGAGCATTTCTTCGACGTCCTCACCAGCGGCGCCGTGCCGCCCAGCGATCCGAATTTCACCGCTCCCACGCCCGGTGGGAAGAAAGCAAGTGGCAAGGCCAAAGGCCCCGCCGCGAAAGGTGGCGAGGTGCAGCCCAAACGGAGCGAGGGCGGCGTGCTCGAGCGCAGCGCCATGATTCCCATGAAGTCCAGCCCAGGCCAGCCCTTCAGCGCCGAGGCCGAGAAGCTCGAGATGGAGATGATCAACAATGCCATGGCAAAAGTGATGGAGATGCTCAAGGCGGAGGAAGAGGAGAGAAAGAAGAAACTGGCCCAGTTGCAAAAGCTGAAGGACGAGAAGACTAGGGACGAGGCAGCTCCGCCAGCATAGACTGCTGACAATGAGACCTCCGCGCCCAACGACTTTCCGCCTGTCGATCCTGGCGAGGATAGCGCCGAACCACCATACACCTACCCCCAGATGATCGCATCGGCGATCTGGACAGCCCCACCCCGTCGCCAAACCCTATCCCAGATCCGCCATTTCTTTAGAACGACCTGGGGCTACTACCGGAGGCGTATTACCTGGGACGTCACCCTTCGCAGAGAACTGAGTGCGAACAAGAAGTTCTTCGAGAAACAGGCACGAGTCAAGAACCACCCTGACCCGGGAAACTACTGGTCGATCATCCCCGGGACTGAGCGCGAACTGTTGGGAGTCTACCTAAGGAGAGCCGATGATGCTGAGGAAGACGACGAGGGAGGCGAGACCAGTCTTTGGGGGCGTGGTGAGGACGGAGGCGAAGAAGACCGCATAGACGAAGACGTCGGCGAGGGAAAAAAGACGTCAGTGGGGACGACCAGCGCAGTGGTGATGGTGCTGCCCTCTGGCACTACGAGTCCAAAGAAGCGCAAACTTCATCCATGCACCCTACCGGATTGTCCCAAGGTACAGCAGGGATATGCCACCCGCGCCGGGTATATCCGAGACATGAGGAAGATGCAGAAAGGAATGCTCGAACGTTTGAGAAGGGGACGCGTTCCTATGGATGATGACGGGCCAGGATTTTACTGCACCCTCAACCCCTGAGAGCTCAGACAAGAGGGGTCGCTATTTTTTTCACCAGTCAGATTGTCCTCAGGCAAAGTCAGGGTATGCGGACAAGAAGAGTTTCGTCGTCACGAGCAGAACTTGCACCTGGCCGAGGGAAAACGCAAAGGCTATTTCGGCAGATATCCAAAGTGTCCCATGGCGGACTTCGCGTACTTGTGCCAGGATGCACTCCGGCGTCATATCCAAGTCTCACCTGATACCCAAGAAAGACGGTGGCCAGGATCGGCTGCGTGGTCGAAGATTGTTGAGCTCTGAAGTCAGGGGACGCTTCAAAACCCATGGCTACGTTCGACGCCCATATGAGGAAGTTTCATCCGGGTTTTGACGTGGAAAGTGAGGCGAAAAAGGATGGGCTAGGCGGTCCAGACAAGATTCAGAATCAGGCACCTAAGGCACCAGGCGATGCCATCGAGTTGCAGAATGACGAGGACGACGAGGACGACGAGGACGACGAGGGGTTCTTCCGCAGCGTTCAAGAGTGTGTCGTCGGATTTCCTTTCACAAAGAGCCACCTCAATGATCACATGAGAAAGGACCACCCCGCCATATCGCATCGAGGAGCGAGAAGAGGATGAGTAGGCGATACGGCCTGGCCTCTTTTTTTTCTTCTTTTTTTCTTTTGTTTGGCAGGGGGGAGGGCGGTGTTCAGCGCAGCGCAGAGCATTGGCGTTGGCAATGAACGGGCTCTCCACGCATGGAAATCCGAGCTTGAACAAAGGATCAAGCATTGTCACTACGGACGCAGCTTCCAGGATGGCGCTGACAACGGCTCTTTCCCTTTTGTCAGTCAATCAAATAAGAAGTCATGATTATCATGGCTGGAGATTGAAACCACAGGAAGGAGGCGGCTAAGGACGAGTCGACCCCGCCTGGGAGTACAAGAATAACAGCCACCCACTCACACATTGTCAAAGTCAAACGTTGTGCAGTCAATAGCTTCTCATTCTTTTTGAACCGCAAAGATTGCATCTGCCACTCGAGGAGCATCCACAGACTCATCCATCATACCAGCTGATCTGATCGAGTCTGGAACCCAAGCAGACGCACGATCGACTCCTTTTCTCTTCCCAACGTTCTGCACCGTCGTGATTATCAATGGTGAGGACTCGTAGCTCGAAACGCGCCGCTGTTAGTCCTGTCACACGGACTGAGGGAACGAGGCGGAGTCTCAAGACAACCGATCCCAGGTCTCCCGTGAGCACAACGCCCTCTCCACCATACACTGATTGATAGAGTCAAAGGCTGACTGGCAGCCAGCATGGCACCAAGAAGACCGCCCGTGGGCTTAATCCCGGAGCGCAGCCCTTTGAACCTGGTGCGCGTCCGATCGTCTTCTGCTCCGTCGCCGAGTGCCCGTACGCGACCATTGGGTTCGCACGCCGCCCCGTGTGGTAGCGCCACATGCAGAGCGAGCACGCTCCATGGCCGGACAAGTCGAGCCGTTACTTCTGTCCGTTTGAAGAGTGCTGTTGCTCCAAGACAGGCTTTCGGTATCGTGCACACTATAAAGAACACATGAGGCTGTGCCATAACATCCCGAAGAGAAGATTAACCATGGACGACTGTTGGGCTATGGCGGCCAAATCCGGAGCAATGGTCGCTCGAATAGAACCCCCTGAATACACGCGTCGATTTCGCTGCCCAACTTGCCGTAGGTGGTATGAACAAATATCGCGTCTTCGGTCCCATTGGGACAGACACCACGGGTTCTGGGGCCCTTTCCCGGGCCCATTCATTGAAGACTATCTGAATGGGGTTGAAGAAGAAGAGCTACGAACGGGGCTCATTAGCCACTTTACATGCCCAGCCTGTCATGACAGATATCCTCATCTACTGGAGCTTCGGACGCATTGGCTCAGATCTCACGAATCCTCCAGGGGACCCGTTACCGGATCCGCTCGATGAAGAGGCGTACCCGCACGTGTCGAGACCGGTGCCTTCACAGCGGCCACGAGAATCTACGTTTTCCGAAGTTCTGGATCGTGTCGACGAAGCCACCGGCTTGTCGCCTCGTATGGACTCTCCCAGGCCGAGCATGTCTCAGCAGCAGCAGCAGCCGACGACTTCTCCACCTCCTCCTCCGGCACAGAGGACTCGTGCCGCGCCTCGAAACCAGCCGCGTCAGCTTTCGGCCTCGGAAGGGGCTGCCGAGGAGCTTCATTTCTTCGAGTGTCCGGAATGTGGGGAGCGCGTGCCTACTCTTAAAATGGTACTGCGTCACGCGCTGGCTCACTTGAGGGAGTCTTCGCGGCGTCCAGGACCGCAGGAGAGTCCGGGACGGACCTGGGGGAGCTCCTAGGGTTGGGATCCGGGCTCGGTGAGAACCGCGGAGGAGTCTCAACAACCACGGTCAGATGATGCTTCACTTCGTGGGAGGCTGGGAGGGCTGCTCCTGATCTCAGCGTCCCGGACCGGGAAGAAGCCCGCCTGACCAGCATAGCACAGCATGGCGAGCCCGGCGATCGTATCAGACCAGGAAGGACTGCTGACCTCACTGTCCCCCGTAGGTGTTGGACCCCAGGAGTTGATGGACCATGTTAGTGAGCATCATTCTGCGGAGCGTGCTCAAATGAACTGAGATACAAACAGGACGGGGCGGTCGGTGGAGAGAAAAACGCAAAACTGTTTGGTGGAATGATAGCGTGTTCTTTTTTTCATTGTGAGACGAGGAGGGAAGAGGGTTCCAGTCGTAGGTGAAGCTCCAACAAGCTCAGCGTGTCTCTGTTTTCCAGGATGCTTTTCTTTCTTCCAACGGCGTTCGTTGTTTGGCTCTGGGCGGGGAGATGTTCCTCGGAAAAGCAGGATAGCCGTTGGTGCAGCGACGGGTCAGTTCGTACACAATTATCGTCTTCAATATGATTTCTTCTTTGTTGTTGTTGGATTGTGTCTTGGATACAACGTTGACAATGTTCCCACGACACGACGACACGACGACACGACGACACGACGACACGACGACACGACGACACTGCTCCCATGGTGACTAGGTTCCCTGCACCACGAACCCTGACTCGAATGTTGGACGCGCAGGGACGGCCTCGTGTGAATGATATGTGTGTCATGGGTCTTCCCTCTTGTGAGTCCCTGGTTTAACCCCCCTCCCCCTCCCGGGGAGGGGGATTTATAAAAAAAAAAGGGGGAGAGCATGGGAGGGTCTTCTCTTTCTTGCTCTCTCTCTGCTGACTCTTCTCCGGTCACTGTAGTAGGACCCTCCCCCCTTCCCCGGTTGTCTTTTTTTTTTGGGGGGGGGGGGAGGCACACCCTCATTTGGAATCATTTCGTTGTTCTTGCATGTTATGTGTAGTTGGAACCACTCATGCCACTACGTTTGGCGTAGACAAATAAGATCAAGTATTTTTGATGGTATAGGTAGTAGAGAGGAGAGGGGGATGGTCGAGGTTTAACTTGAAAAAAAAAATGAAAAAAACCTAAAAAAAAATTTAAAAAAATTGTAACATCCCTTTGGAAAAGCATATGCAAAGGGAACAATCATAGGCGTATTTGTAGGTCACCAGGTTTTTTTTATAGTTTTTCTTAATTTAAAGAAATTCGTGACCAATGCGTTCTCCCTCCCCCGTCTCCCCCGTCTCGCGTCTCGAGAGACGGCACTTTTTATTTCATTGCACAAGTCCCATGTGAAGTAGGAGCAAGGACTGCGGACTGGTTACATGTATTCACTCAAGACAGACGGAATCCCGAACTCATGGTTATTGGGTTTTCAATTGTAGAGTAGAGGTGGGAGTCTCATGATTAACGGAACGTCCCAGCTTCGGCCAGCCCAGCAATGGCAAAACGCTCGTTGCCTCAATCCAACGTACTGCACAGACCAATCTGCCGCGTACATCGACCGTGGGTCTAGCTACCCATCCTGTACTTCTTTCCGTACATGCCAACACTACCGACCAAGGTGTGCGATCAAGGTGTGCGATCAAGGTGTGTGCACTTTCTTTCGAACCAACCAATTGACTGACAAAGGAAAAATCCCGTCCAGTGTTCTCTGGGTAGCGAGAAGTAGAAGCAAAACGACTGACGGTAAGAGTGATGATGATCAGCGCATGGTCCCCATTCTCGCCTTCTTTCTATGCCATGCAACCGTCTCATGCCACCCCGCGATATCCAAACTCGACCCGCCAATTTTTCGTGTTCCACCCCGAGCCTGAACCTGAACGCCTCGCAGGAATTACTGTCAATCAAAATTACCATTCTCATGGATGGTCCACCCGGGTTACAACGCCAAAAAAGCAAAGCACGTATGCTCCAAAACATAGGAAAATCGGCCATGTTCTCTCGCTCTCGATTCGTCTTTACTGGGCCTCGTATGCTGGTGGAGGCACATCTTCGCGATCCTCCCACATTCCTGGATTCCGTCGCTTCTCATCGTATACTCGTCGAGCGATCTCGCCTGCCATCTTCTGGATCCAGGCTTGTTCGAAGATGACGGAGGACGTCTCGGATGGTGGACCTCTGCGTGGGGAGAATTCGAACGGCGTCTTGGCATCGTACGAACGCTTTCCCTTCTCCAAGGGCTGAACCTGAGGCACGTAGTTCGGAACTTGCTGGGGCTTCTTCTCGGTAGATCTGGTAGTCACTTCTGGGTTGTACAGCTCAGGCTTCAACGCAGGTCGAACGGGAACATCCGCTGCAGAAACGTTGTCGAACCGAACCTTGGTCGGTGATGACGGAATGTAATCCTCAGGCTCTTCTGGGATGGCCGTGGTCATCAAAGGCTCCGACAGAGGTCCCTCCACCGACGCGGTATCAGTGATGGTGTCGCTCACGTCACTCACTGACGCACTCTCGGAAATGCTGTCAGAGGTTTTGCGTCTGAGGTTCACAACACGCGTCTTCTTCTTGCGACCAGCATGTGATCTAGAGTTCCTTCCAGAGCCGAGTGACAGACCAGTCGTAGCCGAGTTCAGGTTGACCATGGATGACCGTGAAGATGGCATGTAGCCCTGGTCCAAACTGCTCGTATCCGAGAATGTGTATGTTGTCGAACTCCCATGGAAGGAGTGAGCCTTTGTCAGGCTCGGCGTTGCCAATGGTGGACTCATCATGTCAGACTTCTCCTGTGAGCCTGCCCAGGCCCGGAACACCACATCGCGCAGTGACGGCGTAAAGAGGGACATGGTTCGGTTGCAGTCACTCAACGATGCCAGCCTGACAAGGTTCTTCTGGGAGAACAGGGTCTGTACCTCAGGACCTCCATCGAGTGACAAACTCGAAATCTCACTTGGATCCAATAGATTGCCATTCGCATCGACGGCATCCTGTGGCGGACTCGCGAACGGGTCGACGGCAGGTTCGCTGGTTTCCGGTGTGGCTTCCTCCTCTCTAATCAACTGATCGGGACACCAAAGACGCAACGATAATCGGTGAATAATAGCCGGCAACTCGTCCATCATCAGGTCACGCAGTTTCCCCTCAATCGTCTTCTGGAGATAGTCCCTAACGAACTGGATCGAGTCGAAGGTCGAGGAGACCTTGAGGGACTCGAGGGGATCATTTCGGAAGACGATGGTAAGACCTTTCTGCTTCGAAAATACCACAATGATGAAAGCCGATAGCTTGATGTCGGACAGGGTCAACGACAGAGGAATCGTGAGCCCCGAAGCGGCAGCCAGGGGCTGTGGAGACGTGAAGCTTGGCTTCGAATGGAGGTATGTGTTCAGGGGGTTTGCCTGTTTTGTTGATACGTTAGCCCTGTTCTTGTGCCCTGCCGCGATCGACGCAAAAACGAAACGCGCATCCCTGGCCAGTCATCTCCCTCGGTCAATGCAGAACGCGTGGGTCCAAAGTCTCTGAGCGCGAAGAGCCATCCAAGGCCAGGAGAGAGGGGCCACAACAACTGGAAGCCGCAGCAAGCGAAACTTGCTACACACCGCCGTCGTCCCGCCGCTCGAGGGTTGCGCTGGCCGGTGTCCTTTCCCTCGTCGGAGTAGCTCCGGAGTTCCCTTGCCGCTTGCCTCCTGTGATATAGGAAACAATAGTGATATCGCGACCCGACACTAGTCGGATTGGTTTGTTTGAAGGATCTCCGCCCAGTACCAGCCGTTGGTTTCATCGAGCATTGCCCGAAAAAAAAATCCCTCGGGGGTTGAGGATTGTTGTCCGAGGGGAGATATCGGGGATGCACCACTTGGCATGATTGATTGCCACCACAGAATAAGCAAGTGAAGGCATCACGTACCTGAACTCTTGTCCGTAGGGTCAAGAAAGCGTCCCCGCTGTAGCACATCTTGAAGATGCCCCGGAAGCGGTCCTCTGCCAGATCCCCTATCTCCAGTATCTCGAGCTCTGGCGGCACGGAGCCAAGGTTGAGCTCGGTGACGAGGATGTCATCGACGATGATGGGGGGCTTGGGGGACTTGTTGAGGGCGGTGGTGAGCAGGTCGCGGGCGCGCTGGTAGAAGTCTTCGTCGGCCGTAAGAGGCGACCAGTTGAAGTTGAAGGCCATCGCGCGGGCGTATTTAGAGTTGCCTCGTCATCGCAGTCGGTTGCAGGTGGTGATGATATCAACGCCGTGCTGCTTGCGGAGGTGGTCGGGTTTCGCGTCGGGAAGCTCGGGCCACGGCTTGATGGATGATATGTGGTCGCAATGCTGTGCGATTTGACGATGATGGATGGCTGAGCATCAATGGCTGGTTGTGTTGTAAGGGGAACGGGTTTGTTGATGGGAGGAGGGAATGTGTAGCCACAGGTATGTAAGTAGTATAGGTAGGTAGGCACGTAAGTTGGAGGTGGAAAAGCAGGTTGAGTGACTAAAAAATCAAGCACGGGCGCCGGCTGCGCGGAGATTCTCAAGCTCGCGGGCACTCCAGGGCTGCTGTGGTGCATCTGCGCAAAATTTGAGTGGGCGAGCATGTTCGGTCAGTGTGGAGCCTGCTTTTTTAGCGCGTTTTCATGCAAGCCAGATCCACTCCGCATGACAGGCCACCAGGTGCCCCGTGCTCCGGCAGGATGACCCCTTCCCGCAACGGCGCGGCAGGGGAAGGCCGGTACAGGAGGAATTCCAAGAATACGGCGCACAAGGCTGCATGCCAGACAAAGTCTCCCTGTCCGCACGTAGCGTGAAGCCGTAGCACGAAGCATGTGAAGGTCTATGCTGGTCCGACATTGAGAGTTTCTACATGTACAGATAGCTGGCCAAAAAAGTGTCTGAAAAGGAACAATGGCCGGTGCTGTTCGCGGGTTGCAGTCAACCGACATCTCCACCTTTTCTGCTTTTCTGATGTCACACCACTTCGCACCCTTCCTCCGCATTTCCCCGGGCCATGACGGATCTGGAATCTGGATGCCAGGGTCGGGACGCCAGGACGCATGAGGTCTAGCCAATTGCCAATTTCCAATATCGGATATTTTTAGGAGGACAGACAACAGCTGAGCCGAGTCTTCGGGATGAGTGAGGTCACCAGTGGAGTGACATTGTCAGGCGACGATTATTACTATAGTACACTCCTTCAGGCCCAGCAACTTGTCGGTCAAAGTACTCGGCACCTCGGATGCGTGGTACATGGTACGCGGTACATGGTACGTGACACATGGTACGTGGTACATGGTACGTGGTACATGGTACGTACGTGGTACAAGGCACATGGCGACCTGCAGCACCGCCGAATTGACTCTCGTGTCCCTTCTTCCGTTGGATGTAGGCATGCCAACCAGGCATGCCAGGCTAGACAACAGCAACAAGCTACAAGCTACAAGCTACGAGCTACAAGCTACAAGCTACAAGCTACAAGCCACAAGCCACAAGCTAAAAGTTACAAGCTACCTACACTTTACCCGCAAATTTCCAGCGCAGAAGTCGATTCTTGCTTGTGTTTATTCAGGGTCCCCTGGCTGCAACCCTTGGCAATCTGACATTTCACCACTCGCCCGCCCCAGGTGACGCACCCTTGTGCGCCGCCGCATGTGTGCGCCGCAAACGCATCCACAAGATACGATACGACAAGACACTTCACCTCCCCCGGTTGGGAATCCCTCTCCTGGGAATCCCTCTCTTGGGAATCCCTCTCTTGGGAATCTCGTTCGTCCTTGCACTATACGAACCGAGTCTGGATGCCCCTTCCATACTTCGGCGGGCAACCCTTTCTGTGACCACCACCCACCACTCCGCTACTACTAAGAGGGAGCTCCAGTCAGTCGCCTCTGGCTCGAATCAGTCCTGACTAACAATCATGTCCGGCCCGCCGCTATTATCATCAATGCGCACCTCCAGTCTTGGACTTTTTCTCCAGCCAACTCTTCCCGCTCCGCTGCTCGTTCGCCCCCCTCTTCCTCACACTGGTAGTTCAGGCTGAACTCCTGGATCTGCATCCCCGGGAAACTCTGCCGCCCTCGACAGAAGTCCAAATTTGGTTCCGAAACACATAGTCCAGATCCACGTGCCCTAGGTCAATCTAGCTGTCTCCTTCCAACATCTTCACCCATGGTGTGGTGAGTTCTGAGGTAATTCTTCGTGGCAGTTGGGGGAGCCGGCTCAGCATCCGGATGGGAATCGGAGGTCCAACCACGGAACCAACATGGCGGACTCCAGCGCCCTGGAAATCATACCCGCCTCAGCGACATGCAAATTCGTCGGCGAAGGACGGGCAAATCTGGTCTTCACCCTGGCTGGTGTGGACCACCACCCCAATCTGAGAGGCCAACTCCTCCGGGTCCCCAAGCGCAACTACCAGGCCCTCCCCTATGTCGACCTCCAGTACTACTGGGAGACTAAGATCTCTCCGCTCTTTGAGCCCAGCGAGCTCGTCCAGCAGCGCCTGGTAAGATTGCCAAGCGACCCGGCCTTCTTCGCCGCACTCAATCAGCAACTCCGCAAACTCGACGACTCAGGCACACGCCGCGCTGACTTCATCGGCCATGCCGTCAGTGAAGACGTGCAACTCGGCATGCTCGTCGAAGACATGCGCGGGGTCCAAGAGGCCGTCCTCGGGTCTCCCATCCAGGCGACCATGCATGAGATCAAGCCCAAGTGGCTGATCCAATCGCCCCGCGCTCCACGAGGTGCCGAGCAGTGCCGCAATTGTGCGCGGGAGGTCTGGCGGAATATGAAGAACAAAACCAAGAAGCCCATCTTCTGCCCGCTGAACCTGGTCAAGGCCGCCGATTTCCCAGACGATGAGGACGTGGCGAGGGACATCCCCGCCGACCTGCGGCGGTGTCATGGCATGTCCGAGGCCGAAGCCCGAAACTTCACCACCTGGCTGCGTTCCTGTAGCCTCTTTCAGCGCCTGCGGAGAATCCAGTGGGACAACGACCACACCCCCCACATCACCGATGACGACGCGTACTGTCTGGCCATGACCCTGCGGGACTGCAGCCTGTTTGTCTTGGTACCGAGCACGCCGAACGCGTCGCCGAGTGAGGTGGTCGCCAAACTAGGGGACACGGACATGAAGAACTTTGCCGTCAAGAAGGACTACTGGGCCAAAATGGAGAAGGAGTTTCACGACAGCGGGGTGTATTGGAATACCGACAAGTTGTCGGTCAGTCTCACGGATTGCCAGCTGCCTTTTTATCGGGGCCGGAAGGCGGCAATTTTGGGCACGGAGTTGGGACGGTATTATTTGAGTCTGTGAAGAAATCCAAAGAAATGGGAAGAGGGAGGCTTTTGTGGGGTGTATTAATTATAATTCATATGGGCTGGGCTGGGTTGGACTCTGATGGCTACAGGGGTGCGTAGAGCGTCGCATTTGGCAGCTTGCCTCACGGCACAAATTGAGTAATTGACAAAACCTCTTTGCAAGACGGGTATTTCGCATACAACAGGAAATGTTGACGAAACGCCACAAGAGGTGCACATTCCGGGGGATAAAGCAACGAGCACGGGAGGCATCATTTTGTATGTCATGTAGGGACCAATTGTCCCTGGTATCCATCTCGATTCTTTTGTAGCCTCTAGGTTATCCGTTAAGCCTGAACCCAAACGCCGTGAACAAACTGATGCATAGTGCTGCTTCCCAGCCAGGACCCGTCGGAACCCCCTCAGATCATCGTACCGCGCTCGAAGCTGTCCCGGATCTCGGCGGTATACTTGTTGTAGAAGCGCGCCAGCTTCTGGTTGAATTGCTCTGCGAGAAACATTAGCATGTGCCATCCAACACGCACTCCCAGGAGGGAGATCCAACTCACTGTTCTTGTCGTTGATGTATGTGACATCGCCCTCATCCCCGTTCCTCGCCGCCCTCTCGCGCCTCTTCTTTGCCGCCACCTCCTCGGCCTTCTTCATCTCGTCGACCAGCCTATCGACCGCCTTCTTGTCGGGCTTATTATCCGCAAAACTGGATATCAGATCCGTGCCCCCGCTGCCGCCGTAGAACGTCCCGTCCCTGTCCACAGCAACCATCTCCCCGTCCTCCGTCTCCACAATCTCCAGCGTACCCCTCCGCGCCGCCTCCTCGATCGCCTTCATCTTCTGCGCCGTATACCTCTCCAGATCTGGCCCGCCGAGGTTCCGTACCTGCCGCTCGTATACCTTGTTCGCCTCGCGCCGGTAGTCGCTGAACGCGTTGTTGTCCCGATGCGCCGCCCGCTCCGCGAGCCGCTCGTCCCACCTCTCGCTCTCGTCGACCGTCCAGTCCCAGGCGCGCTTACGCTCGAAGTCGCCCCCGGCGTCCTCGACGTCGGCTTTCAGGAGCTTCTGGTTCGCGATGGCGGACTTGCGCTGGATGGCGGTCAGCTGCGAGGGGTCGTTGGCGAGGCGGTGCGCTTCGGTCTGCGCGGCGGTCAGGTTGGCGGTGGAGGAGGTTTTGGCGCGGGACTGGAGGGCGCGGAAGCGGGCCATGCGGTCGGCGAGGGTGGCGGTGGGTGCTGGGGATGCGGCGGCGGCGGCGGAGGAAGAAGAGGAGGGCTCTGCTGGTGCGGCCTCTGCTGGTTCGGTCTCTGCTGGTTTGGCCTCTGGTTCTTGCGAGACGGCCGGAGGGGCGGCTGCTGGGTCTTGCTCTGGTGCTGAGGTTGTCTCGGGGGCGGGCTCTGTCGGTCTCTCTGCTGAAGTCTTGGTGGGCTGCTCTTCTGCGGGCTCGGGCACGATTTGCGCCTCCTCTGCGGGCTCTGGTTGCTGGGTCTCGGCGGGCGGTGGGGATGATGCTGTCGCGGTCACGACATGATCCTTCTGCTTGCCCTTAGCCTTGGCGGCCGTCTTTCTCTTCTTTGCTGGAGGCATGGTCGAGCGCGAGCGTGAGTATCGATGGTCAAGTGGTCGAGTTGGTGGAGATGCTGAGTGAAGGAAGCGGGCAACCTGGGAGAATGAGGTAACGGTTTGGGAAAGTTGTCGAGGCAGGGGCCGGGGCC
>MUZH01003441.1:0-14220 GCA_003012965.1 Juglanconis oblonga
CCCCTCCCCTTTCCAAAAGTCGACATCTACGAGCAGTGGAACACGCACCCCTACAACCGTCAAGCCATCCACGTGAACACCACCATAACCGGCAACTGCAGCCTGTCCATCTCGCATAACGCCCTCGCCCCGGTCATGACCAACTACAACCACACGCAGGACTGCAACGTCATCTACCCGTCCAACGAGGGCTGCGCCTCGTGGGACTATGAGGGCCCCTACGCCTCGCCCTCGGGCGGCGTGTACGCCGTCGAGCTGTCCCCCGCGGCCAACACCCTGAAGATGTGGACGTGGCACCACGACGCGTCGCCGTTCCGAGGTCTCACCGGCGCGTCGTACGTGCCGGATCCGTCGACGTGGGGCACGCCGGGGCTGATGATCGGCGGGGAGGGGCCAGATAGTAGCTGTGATGTGGCAAGGACGTTTACGAACCAGACGATTGTGCTGGATCTAGAGATGTGTGGGGATGCCATTAGTGCTAAGGAGTGGGTGGAGAGCGGATGTGCTGCGGAGACGGGGTATAATAGTTGTTCTAGATATGTGGCGAATGAGCCGCAGGACTTCGAGGGCGTTGGGTTTGGGGTGCGGTCTTTGAGAGTGTATCAGGCGAGGCGGTAGGGTGTGAAAAGGGGGAGAGGGAGGTTGAGCCACGGTCGAGGATTTGTCTTGATGGAAGGACGACTCAGCGGTAGGCAGGGCCTCGTCATGGTGAGAGGCCTCTTCAAGTTTGAGGCATCATTAATAATAGGAAGACGGTCACCGCAGAGGTATCGTCATCGTGGAGATCTCGTCGTCGTAAAGGTCTTGTCACCACGGAACATCCAGTCAACTGGCGAGAGACTCGTCAGAGTAGAACGACATTCACCTCGGATGCCTCCCTCGCTCGTACAAGGGTATGCATTTCAGGCCTGATTTCTAGATGAAAAGCATCCAAGGCCAGACGTCCATAACTATGTGATCTAGGGAAGCTGGTCGAAGACGGCGTCTCATCATGACTCCCAACGCCGGACCTAGGTATGTCTCGTTTCCTCGAACCAGAGGTGCAGCTAGCACCAGACGAGACCGAGTTGACACGAGAACGGTCGGACCACCAGACTATGACGCCTTCCCGCCGAGCAAGATGAGATGAACCCCCATGATCGAAACGCCCCCCGTCACCCAAGAACGATCTGGCCTTCGCCGTAACGAGTCACCTCCCCGCAAGCCATCATGCTCCGGTAGCGAGCGGTCCGTTTCCACGGCCAGTTAGTCGTCGTTGTTGTTGTCGTCGTCGTCGTCGTCGTCGTCGTCGTCATCGGCATTCACCCATCATGCTCAACCACACAAGGCCGGCGTCTCTTCACGAACCACGCGAGCCAACAGAATTCATGATCCATAGGCAATCGTGAATGCCGTCTCTAGCCGGACGAGCTAGACTTTGGCCTTCCGATAGGGTTCCGGGCGCGGCCGGTGCGGCGACCGTGGGCTGAAGTCTATGAGATGGACACGACCTCACCGGCTCCGATCTAACAGATGAACAGATACCTACCCTTGCTACCCGTAACCACTATGGTAGTAGGCATCTAAGCTGACGACATGCAAATTTCCACTAGCGAGGTCCACGGGGGCCTAGGCTGCTGAGGCTCTGGTTTGCTCAGCTCAGACTTTCGAGATTGTAGTCGCCAAAGATAGCATGTCACGGCTTGGCAATACCCGATGGGCTGCTCTTGTGATGCGAACCTGACCATCTCGATCGTAATCAGTCTCAAGGTAACTTTCTAATGACCGTGCGTATCACGAACACCTCCTCCTCCTCCCACCTCTTAATTCTCCGTGATCTTCGTTCTCCGTGATCTTCGTTCTGCCGCGCTGAACACACTTCCGTATTTGCAGTGCCCAAAAACTCTCGCGACCGCTTCCCAGAGTATCCCCCCCCCCAATACCAAGTAAGGGGGCACGGACCGCCAACACGTATCATATGTTTTCTGCATCGCCCTTTTTGTGTGTTTTTCCCCCTTCTCTCTGTTTGTTTCGCCACCGTCCGGTCTTCCCGTCCGTATTGCCACGACCATAGTAAGAGAGACGCGAGCCTCCAACTGTCTCAGGCTGCCAAGTTCACTTAGGTTCGCAAGAGCCAAGTGCCCTGTTGCAGCGGACGGCGCATGTTCCGTTCTTGACTAGTTCGCGCTTGGGAGAACAGAGAGGAGATAGGCTTGGCCACGACGGTCAGACCTCTCCAGATCTCGTGCAACACTTGCGAGTGCGGCCTGTACGAGCCCAGGTAGGAGGTGGGACCTTGCTCTCTCACTCACGCTTGGTGTCCCGTTCCCGTTCGTCCCGTCGACAGACAGCCAGCACGTGGAGGACATCCTAGACACTGTTGACACTCGCAAACAACCGGCAGAGACGCGTGGTCGCCACTCCCAACCCCCCCCCCGCCCCTCGTGTCCTCTCGCATCCTCTCGCAAGCCACTTGCTCGAGCCCTGTGTGATTCCATGATGAGCCACTCGCTCTGTCGCTCTGTCGCTCTGCCCTCCTCCCCCAGTCGTTCACCTTCCGCTTTGGGCCCCGCTCTCGAACGATGCCAACTACGAGCTGCTGACCATGGTAGGGATGGGATGGCGGGAGTAGCATCCCGGGGTCCTCCAGCCAGACTAGTCATGCACGAGCCGCTGGCAGGGCAAGGTAGGGTAAGGTAAGGCAAGGTTCAGCTCTCCTAATTGTCCCGTCCGATTGCTGTCAAGGCGGCGGCGGCGGCGGCGGCGGCGATTGCGAATGCGCGGCCGGCACCACACTGCGCGATGCCACACGCCCTGTCCCCTGTTATAGGCTTCTACGTACACACAATGGATGGTCGTAGGTAGGTTGCTATGTCCAGCAGCCTCCAGGCGTCATGTGACCCGCTGCTGGACCTGCCCGGCGCGAACCTCGATGAACCTCCTGCCACCCTTCCAGCTTTCAGATGATTTAGAGCCTGGGTGCCTACAGAGGATCTGTGCCACCGGCACTGTGCCACAGTGTACGGATCCATAGCACTGTTGGGAGCTGACAGAAGAGCTCCTGCAGCTTCATCAATTCGACGTGCATGCCAAGGCGAGCCCCATGCGGCAGCCCTGCAGCCTCGGGAGGACAAAACTAATCGGAAAACTGCCGGAGGACAAGGGTGTGCTGGGGAGGCAAACGACGACAGCATGTACTACTACGTGGAAGCGTTGATTGAAAAAAAAAAAAAAAAGAAGGAAACGAGGGAAATGCAATGTCGCGAAGTACCTGACTTCTGAGAGGTAGTCAGTGCTTTCGCCAAGCCCAAATCTCCCTCCGGGGAGACCTTGGGTCTTTCGACGGGAGGTAGTTCACTTCCACTATGGAAATCTGGTGGACTAGGTGAAAAAGTCTCAGGAGAAAATGGCGGAGCAATTTTCTCAAAGAAAAAACTTCTAGCGTCGATGCTAGAGCTGCTGTCAGGCCGTACTAATCAACGCTGATCATTGATGGCACGCCATCTTAGATTCTGGTCGTCGTTACCCATATCAACGTGAACACTTGGTTGTTCAGACAAGCCGCACTTCAACATCCAGATCCAGTGCGACTACGAGTAAGACTGACTGCTGCCTGCCTTCAGATCTCGTAGTGTACCTTGCGAATCGGCATGTGGATCGGATGCGAAGACCCTGGCTGAAATGCGGCGGAGCTGGACGTCTTGGCATTGCGCTCTTTTTCCCTTGTTCGACCTACACAGTACTTTGGTACATCATGCGTATCGGTCAATTGGGAAGCCATGCCCGTCTTGTTCCTGTTCCTGTTCCGTTCCGCTTGGACAGAAGGAGCATGGGCACGTTTGGCACGTTTGGTCCGTTTGGGCTGGTGGTGGCTGTCGTTCATCCGCACTCTGTCCTTCCTCAAGGCTCCCTTGGACTGGACACCAACTCCTCTGTTCTCCGTTGCGAATCTCCGGCTGGGTTCCCAGGGACGATTGCAAATCAAACTCGAAAACCGGAAACCGAGAGAATGATGGCCAACAAAAATAGAAACGTGGCTGGCGCACTGACAGGGTCACGCGGTACCGCACAGCTGGTTTGACTTTCTCGGCAGCCAGCACTGTGTTTGAGATGCTTCGAGAATCTTTGTATTTAATTTTGCGGCAAGGCAAGAACCATGAGGAGGCAGGATCTGCCGAGAAAGAAGGTTTGTCTTGCATGTCTCGTCCTCGCGGATCGTGACGGGTGATTGTCGCCGGGTTGTGAGGTATCGCCTGTGCGTGAGACGAAAAGAGGACCCCTCTCCTCATTTTGGCACGACGGGGCCTGTCGGTAATTGCTTTCGTCTCCTCCTCTCCAGCTCCACGTGTCTATCTCGCATCACGCACCGTATCATGTACGCACCGTATCATGTATGCACCGTATCGTGTACGCACCGTATCATGTACGGGTAGGAGAGAAAGAGGGACTGGGTGATTACCTGAGCCAAGACGGCATGAAAGATCCTCTTGGGCGTGGTTCCGAAACGAAAGAAGAAAAAGAAGAAAAAACGAGCTGTGTCCTTCTCACAACGCGGCCTTGGGGCGTGGCTGAGAACGTGGCAACGTGGCACATGTATGCATGTATGTGTGACAGGGGGTAGACAGACAGACCGACCGACCATCTTGGGCTTCGGCTTCTTGGGCTTCGGCTTCCTGGGCTTCGGCTTCCCGGGCATTTCCCGTAGGAATTCACTGCTGCTTCTTGCGGGCGATATATGCGATCATCAGCTGAGAAGGTTCGGCTTGACACTTGACAGCACTCTTGAAGCGAATTGCCGCTGGAAATCCGACGGTGTCTTCCCAATCAGATCTCGTCGAAATTGCCGTGATGAGTTCTTATGGGAGGACCACGAGGCGATCTGTCTCATGATGGCAGGATGGCCGCCAGCTTGGAGGGTTTTCCGGTGTCGCGCATCTCATCTGATGTTTGACGAGCGGCAGATCTCTTAGCAGATCTGGGCAAATTCAGGCGGGGAGCTGTCCATCCAACCAACCAGCGGTCTTGCACGCAACAGCTTCGGAAAAGTGACTCGCGTCCGGAGATTCGCGACGGAGCCCGCTTTTGACAAAAACCCAATCTTGCCGGCCGCGTTGCAGTGGATGGTATGGCGCAAGAAGGTTGTCGGCCCAGGGAAGGACGCTGTTGACGAGAAGGATGGTTTTGCGGAATGGCCAAAGGCTTGTCAGTCAGACCCTCCACTTGGATTGGGTATCGCCCTTCGCCATTCGCTGGCCTGCAACCATATGTGGTGAAGGGGGGGGGGCCTTTCTTCGTTTCGCGCATCATCGAACCCAATTCAGGCCAGTCACATTCAGAGGCTTGTCAACTTTGCACATAAAACTGTTTCTCGGTCGTCTCTTTCAACCAGACCGAAGCAACGCCAAGGGCTTTGACGATCTCTTTTCTGTCTGGTCGAGCGTGCGTGTCGATTGGGGTTGTGTTCGGGCGGATTTTCTCCAGCGGGAGAGATTGCGTCTGGAGGATCAAGTCTGGGTCAAAGCGCAGCAATTCGTGTGGCAAACCAAGGATGGCTTGACAACCGTTCGTCCCGCGTAATGTTTCGTGCGTGCATGAATTCTTGAGTCGGTCAAGTCGGTGTACCGCACAGCGCATGCAGTCACTCGTGGCAGTGTGGCGAATCTGCACGCAAATCTGCAAGTGAAGGGCGGACTGGCGTTGGAGAGGCCGCGGGGGACACGCGCCAGTCACCAGGAGTTGGTGAGACTGGATGATCGGCTGGAAACTATTATGGCACTACAGATGATAGTTGAGAAGGCTGGGAGGTAGCCCAAAAGAAGACGATGATGTTCTCAGGCCTCCCTGGACTTCTGGAGCACGAGCACGGTCAACGGAAATAAGGTTTGAAAGGACCGGACGACCCATTGCAAGCGGCAAGAAATCAAGCCACATTTATCTACCTGACGCCGTCGTGATACTTGACAGGCTGGCAGGTGGGATGGAGGACGAGGCACAGATGGAGAAGAGCAACGCCACTGTTTCGCGAATGGTAGTAGCCACATGGGAGATGAGTTGGACCTGGACGCGACAACGTTACCAGTGCGGTGGTAGGGCTCGTGAAGGAGACGCCATCATCCTTGGGATGATCTCGAGGCTAGAAGGCTGGAAGGGCAGAAGGACCCTCCGTGGAGATTCCCCAGACTTGGCGGGCGTACGGTCACGACGCTCTGACACTACAACAAGTGCCCAGACTAGAGGAGCACTATGCTATGATGGAGTCGTGGTTCAGGGTGTTCGTTCTTGAAGGTCCCGAGTCGAGTGATGGAAGCAAACGGTCGGCGTTTTGTGGTGTTCTATTCTCGTAGCGCGATGTTCTAGATGTTTTAGTGCTGAGCTCTGACTATAGCGTATCGACCAATGGCAGGACGTGTGGCGCAGGGTGGTAGGTTTTTGGGGGGAGGAGGGGGGAGAGGAGAAAGGGAGAGGAGAAGGCGTTTCGAGGTCTTGTGCGAAGATAGGACCAGGCCGGCGCTGGCGTCGCGGGCGGCGCGGGCGGCGCGGGCTGCGCGGATGTTGGCGATGTCGATGATCATGCCGAAATGGGCAGAATGCTCCGTAGAAAAGTGTACACTACCTAGGTACTATGGTAGGCTCGGGGACCGGGAGTGAAGATCCCAAATGGGGAACGGGAGCGCTGGAAGCAAGCATGTGGTGTGTACAAAGTACCTAGGACAGGCGGGCAGGCGGGCAGGCGGATGGCGACATGTCGGAAAGAAGGTTTCTGCGGGGACATATCATGATGATATATGCTGCTGGCGACAGCCATTCATGGCGGTGGGATTGTAAGCCAGTATATACACAGTAGTTGTCCATCTGGACAGTGCCAACAAGAGACGATGCGAGGCAGCGATGTGGTGTCGCTGGCTCTGGAGGTGGGGGATCTGATTGGTTGATCGGACCAAGACAAAGCTCCATGATCCTCGTGGCCGAAAAAGTGGAGGGGAATTTGACGAGATTCGAGATCCCGGTGGAGGGGCATGCCTGGCATGGTACAGGGATTTCCTGCGGAAGCTGCCGACTAGGTCCGTTTTGGAACGCACCGTGCAGCAAGATCCAGGGGAAAAAGATGCAGGACCCTTGTCAGCTTGTCAGCTTTGTCCACCCCTCACAACTTTTTTTCTCCTCCACCCCTCCACCCTCTCGTTCTCGCCAGCTCGCTTGCGACCGTCTGGACTCCGTCGTCGAGGAGATTGTTTCCCGAGAGAAGGGTGGAGATGTAGTGTACCAAGTACGATAGAAAGGGCTGGCGAGGGCAGATACATAATACATAGATGGACTGACTGGTCGGGTTTTGTACCACCTACCAAAGTAGGTACATGACATATCAATGTACATACTTAGTGTTGCTACTCCTAGTACACTACTATGTACTGCCTATCTACCAGCACCGTATAGTAGCATGTGTGCTTGTGTGCTTGTGTGCTCGTGTGCTTGTGTGCCCGGCAGCCGAATCAGATTAGCCTCGAATCAGGGAACATATTGGCCTTTAATTACAAAAGGGCACGGTCCCTCTTTCTCGTCTGTGGGTCATCACGCACGTTTCAATGCACTGGCTGCTGGGGTGGTATGAATCCACCGTCACACATGGTTGACCACTTACCGGGCTCTTCACACTGCGCAGAGCTAGCTGCTATAGTACTGCATTGCGTGTACCGTTAAATCAGCACTCGCAGACGTGGCAGAGAGCACCTACCCTACTGTGATATATTCCCAGATACCCTATTGTGGTACACCTTGAGCGCTTGAGTGCCCAGGTGCCGCAGCCTTAGGTAGCTATCCATCTTCGGCATGCTGGGCTCGCAGCGAACCCGGGGGGGGGGGCCGTTAGGTTTGCGAGGTCGGGTACTGTGGAGGAAGATAGGTAGGTAGGTAAGTACCTAGGCACTTTTGTGGAGTGGCAGCAGCCGTGGCAGCCCAGTGAGCCGAGCTGGGTGCCTGACTGCCTGAGTAGGTACTGTGTACTATCACTAGGTATTGCCACACAGTTACCCAGGTAGGTAGTACTCAATCAAACACGGATCCAGTATGGGCACCGGGGCCCTGGGCCACTGGGTGGGAAGGAAGCTGCAAGGGACATGGAGACCGCAGGTGCAGTAACTGATGCTCCACCTGGGGTGTGCCCTTCCCCGATTCGACCATGGCACCTGCATCTGCCCTGACTTGGGCCCCCGGTCGACCTTCTGCTCCCACCTGGATTGGCAAATGGGGGCGTGCTTCTCCTATTTACTGCCTGTTTTTTCCGTTTGCCTCATCTCTTTCGGCCTTTTCTACCATCTCGCCTGCTCGCAAGCTCGCCTGCGACTTTTCTCTCTCCGGGCCCCTTTCTTGTCTTGCTTCCACCCTCGTGTTTCATCCTCCCTCCCTCCCACGGCCATCACCGCCATCAACGCCATCACCGCCATCACCATCACCATCACCATCACCATCACCACCACCACCAACACCAACACCACCACTCCCCCAACCATCGCAGCCTGCAGCCTGCACTCTCTGCACCGCACCGGATTGCAAGGGCCGGCAGCATAGAGTCTGTGTATGACCCCTCGTCGTCTTGCGGAAGAACACCACCACCGCGGACCCGGCCGCCCACATTGGGACAGACAAGCACGTGGAGGACGTGAAATCGAAAACCATCCTGATCATCCTGATCCTCCTTAATTGGTCTCGGGATTCTTCTCCTTCTCCATTCCAGCCAGCAACTCGTTGCTTTTGCTTTGCCATTCTTTTTGCTTTTTTACTCGTTGCTCATTGCTCTTGGTTTCGACGACCGTCTTGTGGCCTCGCACGCTGTGGTTCTATTTCCATCCTCGGACGACTAATCCATATTACCATCATCATACCTTTCGCTGACATCGTCGCACTCTCTTGGGACCCCGTCATTCCGTCACCACTCGTCCCCGACCCACACGCGAGGATTAGTCACCGACTGACACGCACTGCCTCCATCGAAACCGAGCTCTTCGTCGGTCCGGCCGTTCAACCCCTATAAGGTCAGACCCACCTTCCCGGAAGCTCCTTCGAGCTCGATCGTCCCGCGAGAGAGACAAGAGAGCAATCATGGCTCCTTCCCTCACAGCACACACCTCCTTCACTCGGCCGAGGACGAGCGAACGTCCCGTCACCCGCGACCAGGGTCATATCGACAGTAACCTCATCATTCCGAGCCGCACCTCGTCTCTCCACTCGAGGATCACCCAACCCATCCCCTCCACCTTGACCTCCAAGCCGCAGCAGCGTACACCCAAGACACTCACCCATGCCTACATGGTATGTGGTGTTGGCCGGGAGCCTTCCCAGTGGGTGAAGGCTCCCCCGCCGTCCCAGGGAAAGATTGGTCACATGAAGGGCGCTGTCGGTCAGTTCTGGCTACCAGAGATTCTTGGAAGTAGCCCGAGGTTGGAGCAGGACAACGACATCGCCCGCTCTCTGCACGCTGCTATGAGGGTATGTTGCGCCCCTGTATTCCTGTGCTATCGTTGATTCGATTACCGGACCAAGAAGAAACCGTGTGCTGATCCCCCCGAACTAGGCATGCTTCCCACACGATGTCGAGATCTGCACGGGCCGCAGCCAGCCTCACTGCGTTCACCACGCTTTCGTCCTCCAGCAGGACTCTTCTCACACTCTCTACGGTATCTGCTTGAGAGTGTGGTCTCGCGCTGATGAGAAGAGGGCCGAAACCATTCGCGACCTGAGGAAGAGGACGGAACCTGACTTTTTTGACAACCCTGAGGAGACCTACTGGATCCCTTACTGCCTGTCCTTCCTCTCCAGATACCCGCTTTACAACCTGCTCGGCGACTACCTTCGCGGCATGTGGATTCACTGGAACAAGGCTACGAACCTGTTTCACGCTGAGGAGGTATCCAGGATCCTGAGCTTCCCGGCCCCTCGTCTGAACGATCTGGTTCGCATCGATATGAAGGACTACGCCCTTTGCTACCAGTTCCCTTCTTCGCCCACGGGCTTCCAGAACTTCGCCATGTGGCCGCTCTTTACTTGCTTGTCGATCCCCAACATCGTCGGAGTGGTTGAGGCTGCCATCTCGCCGACCCGTCGCATTATCTTCATCAGTCACTACCCGGCTATGTTGACCATGGCTGCCGAGACTGTCCGGTACTGCGCCCGCGTTTACGAGTGGAGTGGTCTCTACGTGCCCATGGTCCACGCCCGCCATGCACAGGAGCTAGTCCAGGAGCCTGGTCCGTATATTCTGGGTATCTCGGCTGAATGTCGATCACTCTTCAATGCCCCCAGCGATGCGTTGGTGGTGGATCTGGATCGCAACTTCGTCCTCACTTCGGATCCCCCGACTGCGCTCACCCCAAGCCAGCGCAACAAGTTCGTCACTCGCCTCACGCAGGCTCTGAATGGCGATGTGGCACCATCCGGTGTCCCGCAGCACCTGCGTTCCGCGTACGGCGGTGGAAAGCTGGTCCCTGCCGGTCAGATCATTGTCATGCGTGGCGAGGTCGAGTCGATCCAGGACCCAGAGTGGTGGAACCAAGATGCCGTCATGGCTGTCATGGACCATGTCTGTGAGAAGATGGGTCGCAACAGCGGCATCAAGGCAGTTTTCGGTGGAGCCCAGAAGAAGCCTCTGATGACCAAGGTCTCGATGAGGCACTTGAACGAGATTGTCCGTGAGAGAAATCAATATTCTCGCGACGCTCTGGAGGCCTGGCAAGACTTCATCAACCTGAAGGGCCGTATGGACACCGAACTCGCCAAGGTGACGAAGCGCAACAACTACCTGAACGAGGAATTGGAGAGCTGGAAGCAACAGGTAAGCCTGATCTGCCCATGTCTAGTTTTGTAATGGACGTCGAAGCTAACGAGTGTCACAGTTCCTCAAGTTCCAAGCCTTTGCCGAACAGCTCACCAAGGAGACCCAGGACCTGAAGATGAAGATCGACGGCCACAAGCGAGAGAACCGCCGTCTTGCCGGCATCATCGACCAGCAGAAGGACGATGCTTCTCGCATGTCCGTCCGCCTGACAGGTACCGAGAAGCAGCGTGACGATGCCCTCGAGGCCCTCGTCCTTCAGCAGGAGATTGCCGAGGAGCTGGAGCGTGACCGCAAGAGGAATAAGAAGGAGCTTGCTGCTCTTCAACACACCAACATGACCATCTTGCGCCAGCGCGACGAGGCCCGACGTGTTGTTCTCCACTTGCGCAGTTTGATTGGCGGACAGAGCCACCACATGGAGCACCTTGTCCAGTCTCTCTCCAACCCGACCGGCATCGAGGAGGAGATTGCATCCGGGTTCATCGAGGCTGCCGAGAAGGAGGATGGCACCATGTCGCAAGCCGACAAGGAGCGTCTGCTCAAGGCCGCTCGCAACAGCAAACGTTTCTCGCAGTCAAGCTTCTCTGATGTCGCTGACCGCCACCTCAAGGACAAGACCGACGCGATCGCTCACATAATCCGCAACATTGCGGAACAATGCCAGGCCGCCGTAGAAGGCCTGGCCCTTGCCAACGATGGTGAGGGCGAGTCGTCGGCGATCAACCGCCGCAGGAGCAGCAATTTGGCCAGTGAGGATGGCCACTCCACGACCACGTCTGAGGCTGCTGAGGGCATGCACCGCTCTGGACGCACCTCGAGCATCCCTCCCACGCCAGACCTGATCCCCAACCGCAGCTCCACGAGCATGTCGATCACGTCCAGCATCACGACTCCCGAGCGCTCGTCGCAGCAATACAGCATCAGCCACGAGATCCCCACGAAGATCGTGGAGGATGACGACGAGGACGCGTACGAGCGCAGCGACAGTGACGCTCCCCAGCAGCATGAGGCTGTCGTTGGCAAGCACGCCGACACCCTCATCTCCCGCCCCTCTGGCGCTCGGATAAGTGCTTTAGGAGGGCCGCATTGAATCGCGGCGAAGCAGGGTCACAGGTGGGGGGACCCTGACTTCAAAAAGCGACGATCAATGGAACTACGGACAGCATCTGAACGTGCCGAGCAAGAGAAACGAAGAGAAACCGAAGATGCTAAGAAGTGGAAGAGGAAGCTCGCCGCCGACTTCAAGAAGAGGCGGTCGATGGAGCTGCTGGCGGGGTACGACCAGAATGCCCACCGATGGCGGTGATGCCGAAACGATACCTACACCCTACACGATCATATACATGGCGGTGTTGATTAACTTTCTTTAATTCGCTTATTCTTATGCCTGGAGGCGGCTTGCTGAATTGCTTGCTATTTTGTTTTCCGATCTGGGCGTTGCGGATTTGTGTGTCGAGACGTCTCAGATTCCCCCTATGCCTTCTGGTCTGCAGTTATCGAGAATCTCGCTGATTTTTTCGTGTTCCTCTGTGGATACACATCTTTGCTACTTGAAGGGCGATCGCACTGGTTTGGACAGACTGAAGGGACTGCGCGGTTCCCGGGGACTAAATGCGGAAGTGAGGTCGGGAGATGTGTCAGCCTGCTGGAGCGGCCTGGATACTCGACTCGGCCTGCGCTCTATGTATCTACTCTGGCTTGTATGTAGCAGTCATTTTCTTGGTTGGGCAGTGGGCCCTGGAGATAGTTGAGGGAGAGTGGAACCATCCTGTCTTTTCAGTTTGGCGGTACTCATTGAGCTCCCTTTCGTTTTTATTGATACCTAACTACCTACCTACATACATTCAAGCAAGCATTTCTACCGATTAGGCCCCGCATACGCTTGACGTTTGTCCTTGTTTGACTGCTGTGCCACGCTGAGTCCAAATCGCATAGCTCTGCTTGACCCTTATCCCTGGATACCATACTGGAGATGCAGGATCTAAGCATAATAACCTTTCGAAGTACCTGTCTACAAGTAAATAGAAATGTTGTTCTCTAAAATTATCGGCCAGAATTTATCCCGAAGCAAATGAAAAACTAAGCAGTCCGGGGAAAAAAAAAAAGAAAAACCTTTATAAACGAATCTAGCTGAAAGACTAACTGCTAGGATATAGTACATAACGGTTATTATTTGTAAGAGTCTGTTGTTAGGCCAGCCAAACTGTGATAAATTGACGATGGAGGAGACAAAAACTCTCTGTCCGGGGCCCGCCCGGATTTCTCTATCTATGCCCCGCCGTGCCTGCATCGATCGCTCTTTCCACTACTACAACTGTTACTTTGTCGCTAAGCGTATGTAAAAGCTACCTATATAACCGTTACCAGACAGAACCTTGGCATTCCCAGTACAGTCAGTACCTAATAAGTAGTAGGTTGGTTGGTGTGCTCAGGCCATATTTATGTGGATGTTGTAGTTACCTCACCCCGGTTATGTTGCAAGTACTCAGGTCCAGTCCGTTCTCGCTGCCCGTACCCGGTTCGCAAGGTTCGCCGGCGTCGCTCTCACGCCTGGCCCGTGTGTGTGGGCCCAAGGAAGGGAGGGGGGGGCCGTTGCTTCCCCTCCCCCGTCCTCTCTCCTACGCACCTCGCGCGTGCCTCAGCTCCACTGCCGCCCTCAAGATGAAAGAATCCGAAATCAAGCGCAACCCCCACCCGGACTTCAAATCCGTCGAGTCCTCCCGCCCGGCCTGGACCCGCGACGCGACCTTCCACTACACGCAGACCGCCCAGCCCTCCTGGACGCCCGGCGCCGGCGCTAACGACCTCCCGGTCCCCAAGGACGCAGAGCACGTCAGCATCGACCCGTACGCCGAGGGCCGCGCGCCCGTGAACAACTACAAGCTGCTCATCAGCGCGGTGGTGCCGCGGCCGATCGCGTTCGTGTCGACGCGGAGCCGGGACGGCGCGACCACGAACCTGGCGCCCTTCAGCTACTTCCAGGTGATCAACCACGACCCGCCGCTGTTCATCATCGGGTTCGCGAGCAGCCTGGAGGGCGCGGCGCGCGCCAAGCACACCCTGCACAACCTGCACGCGACGGGCGAGTGCACCGTCAACATCATCAGCGAGCACTTTGTCGAGGCGGCGAACGCGACGAGCGTGGATGCGCCGTACGGGGTGAGCGAGTGGGGGGTCAGCGGGCTGACGCCGGCGTATGATTGTGAGACGGTCCGGGCGGCGAGGGTGAAGGAGGCGGTCTTCTCGATCGAGGGGAAGCTGGAGAGCGTGAGGGAGTTTGAGAGCCGGAGCCGGCCTGGCAAGATCGGGAGCACGATGGCCGTGGTGGAGGGGACGAGGTTCTGGGTGCGGGAGGATGCGGTGAATGAGGAGAGAAATCTTATTGATCCTGCGGTATGTGGTTCCCTTCACCC
>MUZH01003442.1:0-14231 GCA_003012965.1 Juglanconis oblonga
GTCCACTATCTTTTCTTCTGTCTCAATATTACATCATCACAGCAGTATTCATCTGCTGCGGGGTGGTGATCGACATGGGCATGCTCAGCGTCTGCAGGCTGTTGTAGTGGGACTGCGAGCTGGGCATGTGGTTCGAATTCGACGAGCCCATGCTCCCATTCGAGGTCGGCGGTGTGCTGTTCGCAACCGAGTTGAGTGACGTGGTGATGTAGCCGGATTCGGAATTGGGAGACGCGTCGTCCAGAGAGCCGAGGTGGTCCTCGCCCGAGTATTCCTCCTCATCCTCACCGGAGAGGTTCAATCCGTCGCCACCATCGCCGCGATCATGGGTTCGCTTGTGCCTGAGGTGGCTGTTAGTTATCTGCTAATTAAATGACTTTCTGTATGTCTTGTGCGGCTTGTAGCTGTGCTGTGTCTCTGTGCTGTGTGGTGACGGCTGGCGGTTTTGCTTTTTTGCGTTTTCGATCTTTTTCGCTCTTTGATTTTGGTACAAGCCACACACACAACATGAAGGTTTTTTTTTCTGAGCATCTTTTTTTTTCGCAGCGCAAGACAAAAGAAAGTACAAAAGAAGACGCAAGCAAGGAAATATGGGGCATACTGTGCTAGGTTGTCTGATCTGGAGAATGCCTTGCTACAATAAGGGCAGATGTAGGGTCTTTCTTGGGTATGTGTTCTCACGTGTCTGTGGGATTTCGTTAGATCCGCGACATGGTGCCGTGTAGTTGACAAACGAAAAAGTTAATCCAGTCTTACCGCTTGAGGTGCTCTAAGCGCTTGAACAAACGACCACATGTTGGGATGGGGCAGGAGTGGGACTTCTGAGGGTAGGGGCCGAGTTCCATGACGGTGGCCGAGCGAGCCCGGCGCATCACGCCATTGGGGCCCTGGATCATCCGCCTCTGCTCCTCCATGTGGCCGTTCATCATGTCCTCGGGGTGCATCTGAGGAAACTCTTGCAGCGACATTGGGTTGAGGGCGGGGCTACCCTCGACGGTGGACAGGGGAGTGCCGTGACGGGAGAGCTCGTGCATTTGTTGTTGGCTTGACATCGACATACCCGAGTTGCTGTACGTCAATCCGGGGGGAGAGTTGCCGAGTGACTCGTCGCCCTCAGCAACAGGTCCTACCGAGGCGGACACCGACCGGCGCAGATCGGATGGCCTGTGCTGTTGGGCGGCAGCCGTGGCCGTGGCAGCAGCGATGGCCGACATGCCGGGGGGGATGGATGAACGTCGCCTTCTCTGCTTGTATGTCGGCGAGCCTTCGATCACCGAGTAAACGTTATTGGTTCCATATCCGCGGGAGAATTGAGGTCCAGCCAGGTTTGACGGTGGCAGCTGCATCATGCCATTCAGGCCATTCACACCGTTCAGGTGGTCGGGAATGGCAGTGTACAGGCCGGTCTCCTCGTTCGCGATGTACGCAGGCTCCGCAGAAATACCCAAAGCCTGTTGGGGCGGTGTGATGGGCTCGAAGGAGATTCCGCGCTGACTGTAGTCCTCGTATTGCGAAGAGACAAAAGAAGGCGCGGGCGAGTACTCCAGGCCGTATGCAGGCATGGAGGCGTGTCTTTGGTGGCCTTGGTTCATGGGCACACCGTTCTGGTTGTACTGAACGCGGTTGAACTCAGGCTCCCTCTTGACCATCTGCTGAGGCATCTGAGGGGCCATGGCCATGGCTCCGTAGGGGACCATTGCGTCCATCCCATCCGATAAAGGGGCCATCGTTTGCGGCATCATCTGTGGTGGCGGCATGGCGTCAACGGCGCGCATGACGGGAGACGTGGATTGAGAGGTGGGGAAGTTTTGCTGAGCGCTAAAGGACGAAGAGTTGGCTTGTTGGGCCTTGGTGAGCTGTTCGTACAGCGATTGCGACGAGTCGTACTGGAAGGACAGGGCGGGCTCGCTGACGGCAACAGTGGTCGCCTCCTGGCCCATCTTCTCCCTCTTGAGGTCTCTCTCCAGAGCATCGAGGAAGAGTCGGTCGTGTGGCACGCTGTACCAGTAGAACACCTTCTGTTTCTTCTGTGTGCGGATGCAGTTGTTCTTGTACAGGAAGTCAAGGAAGGGGCTCTTGGGCTCCTCCAATGACGCATCCGTTCCCGATTTCAGATTCCGCAGGTCGGAGAAGATGCCCTCCTCAAACTTCTTGGAGTTCTTGACTGGACGGCCGAAGGCCTGGAATCGGAAGGACAGGCATCGTACAATGTCGGTTCCCGAGATGTGGAATAGGTTGTTCCACAGTACGCAGGAAACGTATTCGCCAGTGGGCAGCAGAAATCTTCGGATGTACTGATCTGGTTGCCAGTCGACGGGCGCCGAGATGAGGAAGTATTTCACTAGGCGCCAGTGTTAGTCGCACACCAATTGACCAGCTAAGCCTTCCACGGCGAGACCGGTTCGGGAACTCAGTGGCACTAGGGATCAACGTACAATTATCAACTTGTTGCAGAGCAACCTGTGCATCATGTGGTAATGCTTGTTGAGCCTCCGTGCTCAGCATGAAAGTCTCTGGTTTTTGTGGTGCGGCAGCCATGGCGCCTGCTTGTGAATACATAATAGTCGGCGCGCGCCGTGAAGAGGAGGGACCTTGCTGAATTACACCGGCCTCTGTCCACAACGAGATCTCTCAATGCGGTGTTGGTCGGTGAGTAAGGGAGGGAGGATAGGATGTCGCTGGAGTTCGAGACGGCACCAGAGCGTGTGTGCAAGGTCGCCAATTGAAACAAGAGAATCAAGGGCAGGCAAAGAAATAGCGACGCGGTAATGGTCGTGGAAATGCAGCTGTGGAATGCTGGATGATCGTCGGTGTCGCAGCCAGGCGGATGGTGATTCGTCTCCAATAGGCACCGCAGTGGAATGCAGAGTGCTATGGACGTGGTGCAGAGAGAGTCGTGATGGTGGTTGGTGTGGAGAATGGCAACGGTGATCGTGATGTTGATGGTGATGGTGGTGGTGATGATGATGATGTGGATTCGAGTCCAGCCCGGAGGGAGAGAGGGGGTGGGTGAGGAGCAGAAGAGAGGAATATGAAGAAATATCGCACAGCAGTAGCCCCCAGTTTGCGTCTAGCGAATTTAGCGGGTGGGCGTGTGCACTGGCCGAACCGTCAAGGCACAGGCAATAGCGCGGGAAAATAATAGGGGTTGGGATCGGAGAAGTGTGGATCCCCACTCTCCGACTCTGTAGCCACACCGGCGAGGAACTCTGGTGGCCCTCGAAGCGCTCAGGTGCAGAACTGACCTGCGGAATCCCAACCGGAGACCCGCAGAACAGGTGCTCGAATCAGGCGAGGCGAGAAAAGGACGCCGGGGCAAGGCGACAACAAAACAAGTGAATGTTGCTGTCGATGCTGTCGTCGTCTTCGTTGTTGTTGTTGTCGTCGTCAGCACGCACGGGTAACCGGTCCTGACTGACGTGCGCAAGGCTAAGGCTTAGATAGGCCGGGGAATGTCGTCGAGAATTATGATTTTGTTTATTGAAACAAGGTTGGCATAGCCCGGCGAGCGAGAGAAGAAGAGGATGACCCCCAAGAATGGAAAGATAGAATCGATCAATCAAGCTGTTCCCGAAAGTCGAGGCTCATCAAACAGACCAGGCAAGGGGCGGGCTTGCTCGGTGGCAGGTGATGGACAGAGTTTGCGACGACCTGTGTCTGATGTGAGGGATGAATTGGTACCGACGAGGGATGATGTGCCTCTGGGATTCGCTCCAAAACACACGCACACACACACAAACACAACGATGGGATGGGTTGGACGACCGGAGCTGATGCTGGACGAGAGACGTGAAGCAAGATAAAGAGGTCGGAGCTGATACGTGAGCGGCGTTGTCGTGAATGCGGCTCCCTCACCAAGAAATAGACTGGTACCGTTGGGTCCGGGATTGACGAGCCTCCTGAGACACGAAGGGAAGATAAAGAAAGAGGGAGGAAGAGGAAAGTCTTGAACAGTAAAGATTCCAGAGAGGGTCTAGGAGGCGGCGAGAGAGCAATAAAAGAGGGATGCCCTGGGGGTTTAAGGGAAATCTGTGCCTGCGCTGCTCCAAAGGGTCTAGCACAGTCCGACCTGGATGTACCTTTCCAGGTACCGCTGCCGACCGCGTTGCGCAGAGGGGGACGAGAGAGGGACAAGGTGGACTGGCGACAAGGATACCCTCCGCGGACGAGCCAGGGTCCAACTGTCGATGACTGGCTGTGAAAAGCAAGGGGACGTTGGACGGCGGGACCTCAGCGCACAGGACAGGTCCAGGAGGGTGGGCGGACATGGGGACATGGGGACATGGGGGACATGGGGACGGTATGGACCAGGGGAGGAGGCGTGGATGGGCACTGTTGGTCAGCGAGGAGCCAGGAAGAGCAAGAGGAGGAGGGGGGGGGGTGAGAAAGACAACACCAAGAGATCCTTCGCTGCTACTCGTCACTCGTCAGCGGCCCAGGCCGACTTGAGATGCAGGCCACTGGGGCTGTAGCCACGGGCCTGGCTGTGTGTGTGTGTTCCCTCGCATCACTGTAGGCTTGCGAGTGCATGTAGACCGGGCATATCGCATGTCGATATGTTCGAACATGGCCAGCTGTGAGCGAGCTGGTACAAGCCCATCTCCATGGCCATCCCGGGGAGGTGGTTGGAGGAGCATCTTGGTCTTGTCCGCAACATCCCGTTAACAGCACCGGGGGGCCCATGGGATACGAGCACGAGCCGGCGGTACTCGGGGGTGATAGTAGTGTCATGGTACCATAGCACTATTACATCCAATTTGGCAAAGCCATGGTTTAGGTAGGCCGAACTGTGCTCCACCGTGAGAATACCGTGGTATGCGCCGGTCCTCTGCGCCATCGTCGCTGTCCAGAGCCCAATGCCAAATTTTGTTTCCCTAATCCACACCATGGCCCCGAGCGAGGGAGGCTCCGGAGAATACATCTCGTACGCTGCTTGTTTCCCCAGCATCGGTAATGACCCAACTCGATATGGACGGCAGGGCGTCTTCTTGGAGACTGACAGCCGATGGCGAGATTAGTGGTCGAGCATCATTACCAATGCAAGGTACCACAGTACATTGTCCCAGACTGATAAGTGGAGGAGGCGTCCCGTCACTCCACCGCATTGCCATTTCTCTGAGAGCCCCGAGCGCACAAAGTACACACCTGCCGCGGTACTATGTAGCATCGTAGAAACTCCAGCCTGCCAGACCCTTGCTCATCAAGAAATTGGGCCCATCACTCGGCGCAAAAGTCAGGGGTGGGTCCGGAGGTCTTGGTGCTCCCTTCACTGGGGCTCGCTGGTACTTATCGACCACATGCACCTCCGTATCTGATCACCCCGGTGGACCGATGGAGATATCTCTCTGCTCCCCCCCCCCCCCAAACCGCAGAGTGGGAGCCGAGCAGGAAGGGGACCGCGGCTGCGCTGCCGGAAGAGGAAACCTTCTCGTTCCAAACACCGATTATGCTACCGTACTCGCTACCACGCGGCTGATGCTGACATGTTTGGTTGTTCATCGTCACCACATCTCGACCAGAGTGAAGAGGACGGTCCGTCCGTGGCGACGTGGCGACGTGGCGACGCTATGGACAGAGATCCCTTCCCTCGGCAACGGCGCTTTGACAACGTTGTTAATTGGGATGCTGATTTTAGCCCGAGTCTCAAGCAACGGTATCTCATTCCCCCACCACGAAGAAGCGTTGAACGGCACTTGTCCCTCTCGCCCTCTCGCCCTCTCGCCAGCAGAGAGACGCATGGCCGGGTGCTCTTGGCTATGCGGCTAAACTGTGCGCTAGACGACGTCCCCAGGGTCGTGATTGTGAAAGAAGCTTAGATAGGAGAGAAGAGGGCGGGCAAAGGACATCAGAGCGCCGCTGTGGGGAGCGCAGTCCTCAGCGAGACAGGGACATCACCTCCTGCTCCATGGATCCATGCCGGTCTAAGACTCTCCAACGTACCCCATGCAGAAGTTGAACGACAAGGGTCGCGGAAGACAGGATATCCAGCGCTTTTCCCACTCTTCTGATCGGATGTACACTATGCGCATGGCGATATCCGGCTGGTGTAATTCAGGGTTGGGCCCAGAACGTGCATATTCGGAAGCGTTATTGATTTGGTAATTATCACCAAACCGCCTCCCTGCTGCCTTCTGTCACGATCACGTCCGTGGCTTTGTGCTCCGCGAGGGCGGAGCACGCTGAGCTGGAAATATGCTAGAAGAGGCGAGTCCCGGCGCGCCTCCAAGCACAGCGGTGCTGGAGTGCCCGGTAGCACAGACCAAGACGTTCATCACAGCGCAGAAACATTGTCTGTCCTGGCGGGAAAAGAAGGACCTCGTTGTCGAAGCTGTCCCGTCCAATGCCTGCTCGCTTTGCCTGGCTCAGACTGACCGCTCTGATTGGCCCTGTTTCTCTGCCATCCACGCGGTTGCATTCCGGCATTCTCTGAGCTGGCATTGCTTTTGAGCTGTTAGATAGATGATGCTATTCGCTGGCCAGCCTGGACACCTCATGGCCATGTCGCACATCTGAGAAGCACTGGCCAGCGAGATCTCGCAGCGCGGGTCGCGATTGTGGCCAGCCAGAGGTAAGCGTAAGCGTAAACGCTTCTTTAAAAAGTATCTTCCCTGGCTGGAAGGCCTCAAGAACTAGCCTGCGGCTGCGCGGGTGGATGAGGGCAGGCTTACTACGCTGCCGTGGGCGACACAGAACAACAAATCCATGGCGCCCTGGGTGGTGTGTGTCCGGAAGTTGCCTGGTTGCATCCTGGCAAGTGAGCGAGTCAAAAGGTATCTGTACTTCTGGGCAGGGTCCACGGATTCACTTTCCTATGTGTGGAGCCTTGGACCAAGGATGCACGAAGGGTCCGGGAGAAAAGAGCTGCCTACCAGTGGCATCTGCAGTTGGCTCTCTGCAGTAGGAACACGGCTTGGGAGCCCTTTTCTTTCCATCGTGATGCTGGCATACTGCCTGAGCGTAGGGACGGCGGCTCTTGGCGCGAACACATCCAGCCATGGTTGCGATGGTAGACTTTTGGAGCGACTCTTGCCGTCGCCCGAGTTGTCTTCGCGTCGCCTTACAGGCAGCGGTGAAAAGCTTCAGACAACGGGCTTGTGAGGGACGGTCGTGGCACAGGGCAGGAGGAGAGCCCACCGCAGTCCGATGTCTTTTGAGGTCATCATGCTGGTTCATGCAGCCGTCCGTATGTGCCCGCGTGGTCTCTGGGGAATCCTGAGAGGCAGCACTGGCTCGTCAAAGCGCTCAGCTCCGGAGCTTGCGTTCGGCACCGGTTTTAGGCGCCCCATTCTGATGGGACAAAGGGTTCTCTTCTGCCCACGGCCCTTGACTGGGAAAGGTTGATCCCGAGCCGAGGAATCTGTGGTAGGCTGGCTTACACACCAGTCAGTGCCATCTCTCGTTCCCCAGATTGTGCGGTGGTCTTGTGCCTTGCAGGAGGAAGGACGCCACCGCCGGACTGAAAGCGGTTACTATGGTGCATGCGGTGCGGTGTGATGCCATGCCATGCCATGCCATGCCATGCCATGCGAGTGGCGACATGATGATCTGTGGTGCAGTCTTGAAGGCTTGGGGCTATGTTAAGGTTCGGTCTGTGGCGTGGATGGGATCATCACGACGGAGCAGAGCCTCAATAACATCGGGCGCGTGCTGGCTCGTGCTGTGTGAACTTTGTTGGTGATGATGGTGTGTTGGTGCGTGCTAGGTTGCCGTTCTTCGCCAGTTGAAACGAGCATCACCGATGTGGAAAAGACAAAGCCAGCCAGCCAGTCGCTGTGAGCTCAGACATGACGTCGTCTTTGCTGCGCTCGAAGACATCTACACAGTACATCTATCTTCCTTCTCCATGTCCGCCGGCAAGACTGAGTTAGGCCTCTTTTTTCCTGGTTTTCTTCTTCTCTTGTTCTCTTTGCTGTGCATGGTGCATACCTACTGGCAAGAACTTCCCAAGATGCTTGCTGTGGATTTCATGCTCGACGATCACGATCAAACCGACAGTGTGGGGGGGGGGGAGAGGGAAAAATAAAAGAAAAAAACAGGGACTAAAAGTACAGGTACCTCCGATCTGGGTCCGCTGGTTGACGACGGCCAAATCGGAGATGTGCAGGTCTTTTCCGCGAGGCCAGTGATTTGCAACAGGGCATACACAGTCCCCCCCCCTCGCCCACTGCTTCGCCCCACCCTGTCCCGAAGGATGTGCAAATGACCAAGATGAAATCTGAGAGGTCGAGCATGCAGAGACCTTGCAGCAACGCACCGAGCTCTTTTTTTGTTGCATTGCGGCAGACCTGTTTCAGAGTGAACAGGGGACGGTTTGCTTGGGCCTGGTCCGCCGGTCCCGTTGCCCTTCCCGCCGTCCTCCCTGCTTCCCTGGCCAGAGGATCCACCTCACCTGCTTCCAGAACGATTTGATACGAGCTCTCGGTGCATCTCCCGTGGGCTCCGTGGGCTGTGTGGACTGTGCGGACTGTGTGGACTGTGTGGGTTGTCAGGAGCCTGGAAGTCTGCTGGAGCCCTAAGCACAACAAGGTCCGGTCCGGCC
The DNA here is from genome assembly GCA_003012965.1 of Juglanconis oblonga. Classification (NCBI taxonomy): domain Eukaryota; kingdom Fungi; phylum Ascomycota; class Sordariomycetes; order Diaporthales; family Juglanconidaceae; genus Juglanconis; species Juglanconis oblonga. The sequence continues at coordinate 8,540 of MUZH01003442.1, forward strand.
GGTGGACTGTGCGCTTCCTGTTCCTTTGCCTAGATGACGTCCTGGTGGCCTGACGAGGTGGCCTCTGTGTGATTCAAGCATTCGCTTTGCAGATCTGCGGATGCGGTCTATTTCTGACTGACTGGTGGCGGCAAGAAACCCAGGGCTGGATTCCAGGGACGACAAGAGGGCAGTAGTGTACTGTAGTAGTGTACACAGTAAGTAGGATGGCACTACTGTGGCATGGCCTATTCCTCAGTAGACAGACCTTACTGTGATATCCGGCCATGATATACCATGATACACCATGATATACCATGATATACCATGACATACCATGACATACCATGACATACCATGACATACCATGACATATTCATCCCGGATACCGTATTCACCAGGCAACCGATCTGCAAGATACGCCAGCCCTGTTGTGAACCGGTTAGACTTCATTTTTGAGTTCGTGAATCGTGATACTGTGACGGGCGGGTAAGCTCCGGACGCAGCAACCCGCAAAGCCACACATGCGAGCAAGAATGTTGAGAATGTTGCGAATGCTCCATGCCTTGGTTACTGTGGTCCCTCCGTGATGTGCATAGCATGGCGTCTCGAGTAAACTGTGGTATACAGTATGTGAAGGGGAGAACGCATCCGACCACGGGAAATAGTCCCAGCCCACCAAACTGCTCCATGGCACGAACTCCTCCTACCGCCTGGCAACCTCCTAGACTGCTGCAGGTACGGTTGCAGTTCAGTGCTCAGCATTCGCATGGCATGTAACGCAAGACCCTGGCTGATATGTCGCTGCAATATATTGCCGCACCAAGTCGTATTCGAGGCTAGAAGCAGTTCGACGCCCGAAGGAGGAGTCGTGCACATCTCGTCTCTCGACATCCGCCGGCAGACCTCCTCCCCTCCCTCCCCCCAGCATCGTGAGGATTGATCAGAAGCATGGGACAAGCCTGGCAAGGTCAGGCACATGCGGGAGGGGTGGTGACATGTGGAGAAAGACCAGCCGAAAAAAGAAGGCCCTGTGTTTGATCGTCCACATGCCGAGCATAACGCCGATTTCCTATGACTTGAAACTTGACGCGCGATGCGATGCAAGGGGAGTGGGGAAACCTATCAGTGCCAATTCGGAGAGACAGGGAAAAAAAGCACTGGCAGCTCTCCAGCAGCCTCTTCTCTCCGGGGGGGGGGGTGGCTGCTTGATCGTCCCGCTTCACTTACACTAGATCACCAGCAGGAGGCTAGAACGTAGCCTGTGCCTCTAGTGTATTGTACACTACCTAGGTAGAGATACCTAGGTAGGGAGCAGGCAGTCTGCCTCCCAGCGACTTCGTAATGGTGGTCATGTGAGCCCTCGTGCAGGACGACATCCCATCCCAAGCCTGTCTTCCTAGATCCGGACCGGAACAGGTCAGCCATCATGGTAGTGTATACTACCTAGATACATATGATGGCATATGCAAATGTGCGCCACCGAGTAATTTGCCCCCTCTGCACTCGGCCATCTTGGTCACAGTCACAGACGGCGATTGCGTCCTCCACGGTCGTACTCCCGCGCGCGTGGTACCATCTGGCATAGAACCCATCAGAGAACCCATCAGAGAACCCATCAGAGAACCCATCGACATGTTTCACGAGATCTCCCCTCTGCACGACCTACCACGCCTGGTTGGAAGTTTGCTATTTTGGGAGGCGCTTGTTCAGACCGGGCCGCGCAGAACAGACTAGGTGGCAGTCGGCCGAGATTGTCCTGTGATAGGTGCAGAGCATCTACCATGTACACAGAGTGAAGGCTTTCCCCTCAAGCGGATCAATCCTGTCGCATTAGCTCCCGTGCCTCCGTCACCTTACACCACCTAGGGCGGTACCTTGTAGGAGGCTGGGAGGGAGGGAAGCACCAGCTGGCGCGTTTCCGCAGCGGGCTTGTTTCGTCCCCTCTCGCATCCATCCATGATTCCCACGCCGGCGCCAGCTGTCATCGTCATGGTGCTGAAACTTGACGAGGTGGAAGATTCCGAGACGCTCCCCCCAGCTTTGCTTGTGGCTGACGGTTGAGCCAGCAACGGCGTCCCGGCGTCCCCTTCGGATCTCGACCACAGATCTCGACCACAACCACAGGGACAACCACACACACAGGGACACCCACACAGGGACAACCACACAGGGACAGCGCCCGCAGGTCCACCACCATGATCCACCACCATGCCATGCACGCCTGCAACCGTCGCCCTTGCCTGCCCTTGCCTGCAGGCGGTTTCAACAGGGCACAGGGGAAGCTTAATCTGTTCTGACTAGCACCGGCCCATAATAACCCAAGCCACACGGCCAATGACAGATCATCGCATCAGCAGCTTCGTACCGAGGCCTCGCTTCCGTCGCCTCGAGGGTCCCCACAAGCTTGTTCAGGGGAGCTCTTCAGGATTCTGATTCGCCCCCTCAGACTTGCAGATCTCAACCAGGTTCTCGACTTTTCCACACCAAAGCGCTTGCGTCTCTGGGCTGTCGACAAGAATAGCATCGTCGTCCCTCGTCCCGACCTCCCAGCAACGCCGGCGCCACTACCGGTGGGTATGCCGGGTGGCCGGGTGGCCGGGTGGCCGGGTGCTCAGTCGCTCGCCACCTATCCGGACAGCACGACCAGTCTTGGACTATACTTTACTATACTTTACCTACCGCCCCATCATCATCAGCGCTGCCGGCCACATGGCAACTCCGACTTCGCTCCTCCCCGTGCATCCCAAGCGCCCGTCAGCAATGGCGCCAGGCAGACGGCGTCCAGCAGCCTCGTTTGTTTCGAAGCACGAGAACCTCGTCGAAACACTATGCCAATGGCGACCTTGATACTTGCGCCCATTATCGACTACTGTGGTGATCGCGAAACATGACAGTCGACGGGAAGGCTCCGATCAGAAACTTCCGCGCGTATTCTTGCCTCTTGTTTGAGAATTCTCCCATCGGCCTCAACCAGGAAACATCTAGCTCGGCCCCCCCCCCAACCAGCAGGGCTCGAATGCACACTTCGTTGCTAGGATACGAGAACCTCGTCCACGGCAACACCATCCCCACAGCGCGAATTCTTTGCGGAAGGTTCCATGAGCTAGAAAGCCCTGAAACACGAGGGCAGGTATGCCGATCTGGTATCGAGTCTCTTGAAACGTTGACACCCACCTCACCCAGAGATCGGGTAAGCCACATTGAGTTGTGCCCGACGGCGTGTGGATGGACGCCCTAGTCACGAGAGAGAGGGGGGGGCCTGGTGTTACCTACGCAGTATTCGCTTGGGGCCGCTGATTCCTGAGGTTTCCAGGCCGCATGCCATTGGTGCATTCCCGGATCTTGTATGAATTGGACCCTGCCCTGGCAAGTGCCTCCGCGAGCAAAGCCAACAAGTCTACAATACCACAAGCCTGTGGTAATGCTATGGTACTATGCACACGGCTCTTGGGAGATTATGCCCGCGCGCGGTGGAGACCGTCATCAACTGTCATCAAAGACCTCGACGCCCCGGGTCTTGTCATTGGTATGCTTAAACGATGGTCGAAATCCTTCTCCGCCCCTAGATATACCACTGACGGATACGACAGAACACAAAACAAACAGAGAAATGATTTCCCTGTCAGCCTCTACGGGCGGACTTGTGGAGCAGTCGACCAAGGGCCTGTGCGGACTCGAAACAAGCGCCGGTGGGGTGATGGTAGAGGAAGCCCCCGCTCACCATGTTCAGGTACATGAAACACCAGGAGACATCTGGCAGCCTTGTCACTGTTGAACGTATCCAACCACGACGCTACCTTCGAGGGTACCTTCACCTCGACGACGACCACTGTGCTCCATGCAAGCCAGCCCAATGCCATGCGAGCGCATGGCATGGTCAAACAATGGCGCCTCCAGGCCAAGCCAGCCGGCATCATCCATGCCTGGCATCAACGTCGTAAGCGATCCACCATCACCGGCAGGCCTGTATACCTCCAGAATTGTCGTTGTTTGAGAAGAACGCACACGCGCACCATCCCCTTCTTGTCACGATGCGCCGACTTGATCGAGGATCGTCGTGGTCGATGGAGGCGGCGATACGACCGACTCCTGGCGGCGTGGAGACAGGCCAATGGCCGTTGACTGGACTGGCAAACATCTTTAATAATGGACCCGGGTTACCTGCGGGCCCCGTCGACAAGTTTCAGTTGCGCAGTTGCATCTTCCGGAACTCATATCTGCGATCGATGATGGTTCACTGCCAGCCGCCGCATCTCGTAGTGTACACTACTCCAGAGAGCCCCCCCCCCTCGCGAGTGCGTAGAAGATCTGCCTTTGGACTCTTGGCGTTGAAACATTCGAGCAAACACACCAAACCTTGCGGGAGAAGGGAAATCCGCACGTTTTCAAACTCTGTTATGTGATCCCGACTTCTAGCAGGTATCCCAGATGCCAAAATAACCTCGTCAAGGCCCGAGATATCCAAATTCGCGGTGTCCCTGAGACTGAAAGGGTATCCCTGATGGCACCAGATCGGCACTTGGGCGTACCGTCACCAAGGGAAAAGACGTGGAAAGTCATCCCATCATCGACGACCGGGGTGGGGGGTTTGTTTTTGACTCCCACAAATCTGCAGGCGCGGAATCTTATATGGCCTCTGTGTTTCAGTCCTGAGCCTTCCTCCTATGAGAAGCCCACGAGCATAGGTGATGGTGTGCAAACAATGGAGCTTGGCGGTGGCGAGCCGCCCATCCGGGGACGTCGTGCCCATCCGTCTGATCCAGTGATCCTGCCCGTGCACGAGGATATCCGTCTGAGTTCTGCTGGGCTTGCCGAACCTGGGGGGCCGAAACCTTGACGTAAGCTTCCTCTTCTCTGCCTTTTCTGGTATTCCAACAAGCGGTCAAGGAAGAAGGGGGAAGAGAAAAAAAGAAGTAGCATTGCCTTGGTGGTCCCCACGGCGTTCATGCAAGCTTCCTTCTAGCGAGTCGTTTTGCGTGGACTACGTTGCTGTGCTTAATTCTAGTTGGCACCAGTTTGCCAATCTTCATGTGTCTTCATGTGTTCTCCAGGCTTCATACATGTATGCTGCGAACTATATATCTCCACATAGGTCAGATATACCACACTACCTACCAAGTATATCCCGGGCCGCTGAGGTAATCACCGTCTGTGCTCTCTATATCTCACAACTATGGTAGGGGTCCCTCCTTTTACAGTTTTGTCCGTCCGGCCTGGGGTCCCGTGACATCTAGGCCCTTGGATCTACCCCTCTCTCGGAATGGATCCCGTACCAATGCACAAGACCCTGCCAGCGGGCTGGGCTCGAGATCGACTTCTGAAACTCCCTAGACCGAGCTGGTGGAGATCGTCCCGGACCTTGCCCCCGGCCGTGATTGGTCGGTTGGCACGATGTTCTCGCCTTTCTTGACGACCTGGTCGTTGAGGGTATAGAGAGAAGAAAGAGGGGGGGAAAACAGAACCATGGCTCGTGGCGGCCGCAGCATGAACCGCCCGGCCCGGGGTTGGAGTTTGCCGTCGGCCGTCGATCCTAAGTGGGATCAGGCTGCGGGTGACGACGGGCTGAGGCCGAACTTGGGAAAGTAAAGACGAGCCGGCGGGACAGGCTCGTATGGTGTGGTTTCTGCCTCGGCGGCTGACCGTCGCCGCCCTTAGGCTCAGCGCGGGCACCCGTGACAGCCGGCTAGGCATTGCGGCTCATTGACAGGTG
>MUZH01003443.1:0-14234 GCA_003012965.1 Juglanconis oblonga
AAATATAAATATTATATTAAGGGTAATTATAATTATTACTTATCCTAAAATATATTTTATAGCTATTAGAATAGGGTAGTTATTAAATATTATAGAATTAATAGCCTAATATATTAGAAGGGGTAATAATAGTATTAAATAAAGGTTAGGAAAGGAAGGATTAAATTATCTTATTAGCTAGTATTATAAGTATTCTATATAAAGTTCTTTAGAGCCTTATTAATCTTCTTTAGGCTTTCTCTATCTTAATTAATATTACTAATCTTAAGGGCTTCTTCTTTAGAAGCTAATATAATATTTATTAGAGGGGTTGCTTATTAAAAATAAAGTTAGTAAAAGGGAAAGAAAGGTTATTATTACTATTATAAAGGAAATAATTATTAATTCATAATAAGGGTTTCTTAATAAAATAATTATTTTTATATATCTAAGATATTAAAATAAGGCAACCAGTCTTAATAGCTTAGGGCTTTATAATTACGATAATAATAGAAGTCTAGAAAGCTATTAAAAGTAATTATTATCTATTAGAAAAAGTAGGTATAAAATATAGTAGTAATAGCTGCCTTATATAAAGGCTAACTTAATTCTGCTATTAGCTATAGACTGCCTGCCGAATCTAGATTAGTATATAATTCCTTTATCTAAGCCTTTATCTATAAGCAAATATAGCTAGGCGGCCACTAAATGAAATCCACTAATGAACTATACTACTGAAAGAAATCTATATAATGGGCTAAGCTGTGCCCTAGCCTGAAGAAGTCTGTCTATATCAGTCTAGCTAGCATAATCCTAGCGTTTAGGATTGTTATATACCTTTTGGCTTAGTGGAGTAAGCTAAGATAGCTGACTTATATTAGCTAAAGGCCGCAGATAAGCTAGCTAGTCTAGAGCCCTATAGGCTAGCTCTTTATATATAATCCTAAATAAAACTAAAAGGTTAATAGTTTGAGTATAGAATTTACCTACCTATAAGGAGATCCGTAGCTTAGAGGCGATGTCGCGGGTAAGCCTCAGAGGTTTTCAGGACTAATTAGCGAGAGGAGGGGGCGTATAATAGGCTGAGCTATGCCCTAGCCTGAAGAAGTCTGTCTATATCAGTCTAGCTAGCATAATCCTAGCGTTTAGAATTATTACATACCTTTTGGCTTAGTGGAGTAAGCTAAGGTAGCTGACTTACGTTAGCTGAAGGCCATAGATAAGCTAGCCAGTCTGGAGCCCTATGGGCCAGTGTTATTAGGCTAGCCAATAGTAGTAAAATTGATGATGAGGGAACAAAAACTCTCTGTCCGGGTCTGCCCAGATTTCTCTATTTATGCCCCGCCGTCCCTCTATCGCTCTTTCCAGCATTACACTAGCCCTTCACAATTTATATACTAACCGTATTAGCTAATAGTGCCCCTCTTATAGTGTGTATCCTGGTTACTGAAGTGTGGTTACGATGGTTTATTGACTGGCACCGGTTGCTTCTGCTCGGGATTCCTATCACCTGATTGGTTCTAGAAATCTGAATAAGCGGAAGTCGGTTGGTTGCTAAAAATAGGAAAGATAGTGGGTTCGGTCAGTAGCAGACCTCTGCTTATATAGCCGAGGGCCGGGGGCACGGGCCACCCGATTCTGCCACAGACCGCCTGCCGTATCTAGACTAGCTACTGCTGCCTCCGGCAGGCACCCACAACCGCCGTCTGCCTAGTGGCAGGGATCTATAATAGTACGCTATAAGACTTGCTTTGCATTTACTCGTTTTCGGCTTTATACATAGAGATGTCTATACTAATATAACTTAAAGCAGTACTAAGCTTAATAGAATTTAATCGGATACTAATATCCGTTATTGCTATAAAAGAATAGTGCTTAATATAGCTATTATCGATCTTATATAGGGCAGTAGAGAAGCAATATGCGAAGCATATCCGAATATAGAAACGCTGCTATCTTTAAGGATCGACTAAGTACCGAGACTTCTAATATATCGGCTAATATACCGATATAACGTTATTATACGCGTTTAGTAGGGCTATATACTATAGCCGTATATAGGTTAGCCCTAGCTATATTTTAGGTAGTTAGACTAGAGAATATATACTAATATTCTTTATATCGCTTTTATCCTATAAGAGAAGTAGCTACGAGAGTTAGCCTAAGGGATACTAGAGAGACTTCGAAAATATATTATACGGGACGAGAAATTAATTAATTACTAAAGATACTTTGAATTATATAGATAGTTAGGCTAAAAATAAAGTACCTCGTATTTATTATAGATCTTCCCTGCTAATCTATAGGGCTTATATAGAATTAACCTTTGAAACCCCGGGAGAGGTATATATACCTGTATTAGGCTGTTTAGCTATCTACACCCCTGCTCTATAGCGGTGTACGCCTAAGCAAAAAACGAGTAAATGCAAAGTGAGCCCTGCGGCGCACCATACCTCCGCCCCTGGCTCAGATCTGCCCCACGGTGCTAGTCTGTTTTAATCTTAGGGCATGCGACTTTCGGCAGGCGGATATTGCTGGATTGCAGGCCTTGCCACCCATTGATAACCGCAAGATCCCGACGCCTGCTGGAATATTGCGTTGCATTATCCACGATCATGTCCTCGAAGACGAGCCATACTCCCCACCTCGCCTTGCCCTCATACTGCGGCATCTGCCAAGACACCGTCTGTCAAGACGAAAGAATCCTACTGTGTAAGAAACCAAGCTTCCGCTGGCGCCTAGGTACATGCTAAGACAGCTCTGACAGTCCTTGGATTTGACAAGCCGTCGTCAGCCCCGGCATTCACAGACTCTCTGCCCTTCCCACGAGCCCATCTATTGTCGGTTGACTTGCAGGGTTTTCGATTATGTCGGAGGCAGAGATGTCGATCCTGTGCGAAGTCGCCGAACTGCGCAGCTGTGCATCACCAATGCTTCGCCATCTATATTAAAAACTGCGGGCTGCCGATCCCCCGGGCTCTGAGTCGTCTCCGGACAACGACCTTGTTCCGAAACCCTTGGTCGAAGATGCCCTATCTGCATCTTATCCCGCATAACTTCGCTTGGGATATAAGAAACGAGATTGTAGCTGTTCCGGGTCTAGCTAGATTAAGGACTTTGCCGCTGGAGATTCTCGATATGATCAGACAACTCAGTCCACAGGCGTCTCTATGGCGCTGTATATCGGCGCTCAGTCTCGCACGCCGCGCTACCTCGTCGAAAAATTTGACACGAACAATTGCACTGGAAGATATCGAAAGTTGGACGCGAGGGGGCAAAGATCTCATCGTCTCCGATAATAGGCGATCAGCTGTAAGAATTACGATTGACTCAGACGGCATCCAACAAATCGAGCGTCTCCAAGAGCTACCCGCGTATATCCCGGAAACCTCTAGGCATAATGCCTTTATCGTCGAGGAGGCAGAGAAGGTCTATAACATCACAGCACACCTCAAGGTAATACATTCCATCGTATCGTCAGCGTGTTAGTCTGATCATAGCCAGGACGGTCTACTCCAGCTAGGCTCTTCGGAGGCAGATTGCCTGCCTCTCTGGGACACACCGTGTCCACCACGACCGGCTGACTGCCGATTTCCCAATGCGCCATGCTGGCACCAGCGGCTGTTTCGAGTCATCGACCTGGCAGCCACGCCCGGAATTACATTTTTCTACTCGATGGGTCACGTCTACGGTATCCATACTCATACCACAGGTCTCAACGCAGTAGCTGCATACCAGCGTTTCCCTAAGAAAAGGCGAGAGAATCTTGTATGGATCTACTGCCCCATTTCACAACACGACAGGATACTCGCCTTTGGGGTGCGAGAACTGGAGAAAGGAGGGCAATGCATCATGGTAGGGATTATCTGCCATCTTCGGACCCATCGCGACTGATTCGCGAATCTAGATACGTACCGAGCGAAGCGGTGACCTTACCCTCGGGCCGCAAAAGGAGGGCAGTGCCGTAAGTCACTATCTCTGTGCCCAGCCGAAAGCCCTCGTGTTCAGCCAACCCTCGACCGACAGCTCCTGCATAGTGGGGGCGTATGGACCTAGCTGGTCTAACACCGACTCGCGGCCGTTCATATTTCCGCAAGAATTCCAATCCCCCAAGCCAATAGGCTACACTACCTACTTCTCCAGTGCTCCGATGGCTGAGGTCCACCGCGCGGATGTCTTTGAGGACAGAGAGACGGGCCTCTGTCGCGGAATCCTGTTCGAGTATCAGAATGGAGGCTCTAGGGCAGTAGGGCAGTGTCGATTGGGCGTTGATGTGCGGAGGGAATATGAGCTACCATTGACAATCTCATTTCGCTCGATGGAAGGGGGGGTCCGAGTTCATCTGGGGGACTATCCTTGCAGCCAGCCTGAAGAGGGTTGGGAATCTCATACCCTAGGCACGGGCACATTATGCTTCTGGTTCGCCGAGGAATGCTCTGCATTAAAGATCGCTTAACTCGATTATATCCACCTGCAGGGTGCAAAGGAGTCTCTTGCTTTCCGTCAGATTATAGAGGCAAAATAATGAGCCGTTGAGGATCAGTACCAGCTGTTGAGGATCAATATCATGTGAGCCTCGGTAGGAGATCCTTTCAGAAGCTAAAGGAGGAAGGAACAGTGTCCTATATAGTACAGGTAGCAGTCTTCCTTCTGACCTTTAAAAGTGAAGACTGAAGTAATCGATTCAACTATACTGTGTTGACATATACAGAATGCTCAGTTCTGCCTTCCGAATGCCGGCCCTTTGCTTGTATTTACGGCCTAGAACCTCTATCTTAGGCCTCCGTTTCCCAACACTTTTATTTAGAGAAATGGGGTAACTTTTGGAGGGTGTAATAAGTATACTTTGTGCTCTTCCATGATACCACCTTATCGGTAAAACCAAGGTTTCGAAGCTTCCACTGGGTCCATGGGACCCTCACTATTTCTCCACGAATATTGCGGAATGCATAGTCATCCTTGCTCATTGTGTGTGTCTCAACTGTCACCTTCACCTCCATTACAGGTTTCACTTCCTTCGATTGCTTGGCCGGCCCCCCACTCTCAGCGACAGCGCTCGGTCCTTCACCGATGTCTGGCATAGGGGTGTCGTCGTTACTTAGGACAGCGGCAAGGTTGCCCGGCTGCTGCATCGTATGCTCGCCATATTGAACGTGCTGTCCGTAGGCGAGGCCACTCGGTTCTAAGCTGAACGTCCAGTAGACCGTTCGATCTGGAGCGATATATATATAACAGGGTGTACCATTCCCTTTAAGCTGCGGCTGCCAGTTCTCCAGCAGAGAGACAATTTCCTCACCACTTCCCAACTGGCTGGTAATCATAGACCCGTCCCTTCGATTTGTGTTGACATAGACCCAGGAATCGTCGGCGAGTGGGACAGGCGCTTTAGCAGCAGAGGCAAGGATCTCAAGCGATGGCGCTGGTGGAGAGCTGGACCCGGCCTGGTCGGATGATACTACTGGTGTACTCTGCGCCAGGAACTTTTGCGGTGGGGTACGATGACGCTTAATATAGCGGAAGGCTTCGCGCAGTGCTTCGGAATGCTCAGCGTTGTCGATGTCAAGATAATCGTCTCCGTCCTCAACCCCGAGACAGCCTGGGAGGGCAGCAAGAGGAATGTCGCTTGCTGGGTCATAGATCCATACTCGGAAGGTGGGCCCAATAGTCGTCATCAGCCAGACAGGGCTTTTAGCTTCTGCTATATCTTTTTCCAAGCCAGCCCTCCAGGATTGAGTCTCACACTCTTGAATGTCCGTCTCTTCTGCCGCGTACCTCTTGGCCTCCAGGAATAGAACCGTCTCCGAAATACGTCCGCCGAGAGGATGATGCTGTACGATCAAGTCAACACGCCTAAGGCTTGGGTCGACGTATGAAGGAGGTTGCTGAGACGCCACAATCCATTCATCATCACGGAAGTATTTCTTATTGAACAGGTACTCCCAAAGTCTCGTCGTCGCCCACTCGTCGTGGACTTGGGCATCATCGTAAAGATGCCGCCGTAGACCGGTATTAATAACAGACATAGTGAAGAAGACCGATAATCATACGTAAACTTAGTCAACACTCCGGGATGTCTAGGTCAGGACAGCAGGAGTCCTCTGGATGAAAGATATGTGTATTTATATATGAACCTATGCTTTACTACCTCGAACTGTTGGTTCGTGAATTTGGCGTTGCGATATCTTATATTTGCGCGCTTGGTCTTTTCTGCGCGATATTACGAAGCACCCCGCACCAGGTATTATACGATGGGAAGGCGCAGTACCTACCTAATACAGTAGGTGTCACCTTTCCTTTTTAATTTTCGTGCGGAGACCACTGATGCCACCTTGCGCGCCCGCGAGCCTTACGTAGCGGGTTGATTGCACCTGTCACTTCCATGCTTTAGGTACATGAAGCACAGCCCAGGGAGGTACCTGCAGCCCCTCCCAGTTATGCATGCAAATTCAAAAGAGACATGCAAAATGGCCCACAAGAGCAGGCCTCTCGGAGATAGCCGACAATCATCGTGAGAGAGTGAGAAAGTGAGAAAGAGAGAGAGGAGAGAGTGGAGGGACCTATGCATGCAGGTATAATAAGGAGGTGGATTTTATGCCGGAAAGCCTTGCTTGCGTATAGTGAGGGGCCTATAAATTTGTAGTAGCACACACTTTCACTACCCCGGGCCCATGCATCACAAGATGCTGCTTGCGAGCAGCGAGATCCTGCAGAAAGATTTGAATCAGGGTTGGTATAGGTGCCCTTATTCTGTATTTTATTCTACGATATAATACTGCAATATGCACTTCGGAGAATATAAAGCAGGCCATTTATTTGCCCTCTGTGCTTCCTTCTGCGACTGCCTTTATCTTTCAGCTTTCTTCTTTTACGAACAATTTGGCGCAATGCCTAAGCTATGGACGAATTTACAACCATATGATTCTGGGAACATTTTGTCCCCAGTTTAACCTATGTTAACAAAGAATGTCCAGCTATACCTCCAGGATGCTGTCCTTTGTTCTACTGTATATGTCGCATACTATAAATCATGTCCCCAGATATACTTATATTAAGTTTCATCCTAACTGCTCTATTATAACAAATGAAATATCCAGATTCTTAGAGCAAGTTTGGATAGCAAAATCACAATAGGAGTCATTAAAACCTGGGCTGCCGCAGGCTGAATACTATTAGTGTTTATCTGCTTCTGCACTTTATAGGTAGTGGACTTACTAATAGTTATCCTCCTGCCTAGAGCAAGTGCCTCCTAGCTAATTGCATAGTGAAATTTCTTAGCTATATTATTATGCTATATACCCTTGCAATCGTATATGCATCTCTAATGATTATTAGATGGAAAAGGGCTTCTAGCTATAGTTTATCTCGGTTTAGGATATGTTAATTAGATAAGTAGTGTGAAGGGCTGGCCTATAGGGCTCCAGACTAGCTAGCTTGTCTGCGGCCTTCAGCTAACATAAGTCAGCTACCTTAACCACTGCACTATAAAAGGTATATAACAATCCTGAACGTTAGGATTGTGCTAGCTAGACTGATATACTAGGCTAGGGCATAGCTCAGCCTATTACAAGTAGGAGTTTCTATATCCTATTAGTATATAAAGGCATTTTACTAAGCAGGTAAAGATATATATTATCCGGATTAAGGGACTTTAAGTATTAAAGTTAGTCTTCTACTTATTCGGCTTAGCTATTCTCTTCTAACTACTAGAATAAGTCTACTTAACATATCTAATCCCGAAATAATATCTTATCTAGACTATTACTCTTATTATAGACTCTATAAGTAGCTAGACTTATTACTAGTAGCAGGATAGTAGCGATATCTTATCCTTCTATAATAAGGATAATAATATTATAGGTTTTAAGTCCTAGATCTTATCTATAAGGGCTATCTAGGAGAAGCTATTATCCTTCTGCAGCTGCCTAGGAAAAATAGGGGTGCTTGCTTATATCTATAAGGAAGATAAGGTCTGATATCTTTTAGGATATAGAAACTTGAGGGCGTGTCCATGGAAGAGATCCAACTCCTTACAAAAAAGGCTAAGGAAAAAGTATACATTGACTTTGGCAAGCGCGCGGACAGACTCGCTGTCCTAAGACATGCCCACAGCCCAGCCACCAGGAAGAAGTCATATCTCGGCAACGAGCAAAAGCTTTCAGAAAATGTGGCATTGTTCAAGAGAGTTGTAATCTTGCGCGATGACAATGCCCATCTGCTCGGGTTCAAGAGCCATGCCGAGTTCAAGCTGCAAGAAAGGATTGCCACCTCAACTAAATGGGTGGACGATATGTAGTTCATGTGGGAGCAACTCCTGCCGATAGGCCAGGGAGTTATGGAGCAGCTAAAGGCTATAAAGAGGAAGCCCCTGGGCACAGATCCTGAATTAGAAGATGATGAAATATTTCCTTGGGACTTTCACTACTATATGTGATTGCTTAAGGAGGACAAGTGTATAGATCAAGAACTGTTCTCAAAGTACTTTCCACTTTGCAACACTATACTTGTAACGTTAACAGGCGGCAGAAGGTCCTATAGAGGCTTAAAGAACCAGAAACGAAGGTCTTCTGAAGAAATAGCAGTTAATCTAGTTTAGTAGAGCAATCGTATATATTATATTACCTTAAGGAAAGTAGAAGTCTAAAGGACGGTCTTGGATATAGAAGGTAAAAGGTAGCTAGTAGGGTCCCTAGGGTTAGGGTATTGACAGCATTGAGAATATTGGGACTCTTCGAATCTTTCCTTCAACTCCGTTTTCTGCCTATGGCACTTGGAGAGATGATGGGCAGAACTCGGAATGAGGATGTGGAAGCTTGGGACGATAGGACAGAGCATATAGGTGAATTCATTGGGTATCTCTTTTCAGATATCCTATACAGGAATGACAAGTATAGAGGGAACCAGAATGTCAACCTGCAGGCTGTAAGTATATATACTTCTTGGCTTAGTAATGAGTAACTGAGATTTAGAGAACGGTTATATTTGAATGGAACCTGACGGCGGCAGATTTTTTCCAGCAACTATCTTGATGTGCAACTTCTCCCTGTCGGCTGTCACAGGCTGCGCCTTACTCAGGCACTCCGAAGTAGTAACTCTGTTTCATAGTAGGATTTCATAGTTCATATTATTTCGTTCTTGTCTTTCTCTCCTCCTTAGAGCCGCGTTATATCCTAACAACATCAGTCTACTAGAGCTCGGTCATAGTATCCACAAAACAGCTGTCTCGGACATTTCACACTCGATACCATGCCTGGAGAACACCGGCAGAATTTGCTGAGGCTCTGAGATTAATGCTTGAGAATTTATGTTGGAATAAGAGCAAGCTCAAAGAGATGAGTTGCGATTATATAAGAGTAGGGACCAGATGCTTGCACAGATGGAGGGCTCAGCACGCGCGGACAGCTGAGCCTGCCCCTGAACATATTCTTGCAGCTCAATGAAACGGAGCTTTACAATAACATCAAAGAATAAGCCACTCTGCTAAGAGACTCTGAGTTGAGTACAAGGGGATCCGCCCACTGTCATTTTGGACACTTGATGTCTGGCTATGACGCTGGCTACTTCTCGTATCTTAGGTTTGTGTTCACCTGATAAGCCAAATCAAATGATCAATGGTAAAATCAAGGCAGTGCGCAAATTTTTGCAGCAGGCTTCTACAAAACAGCATTCGTCACCAACCCACAGAGTCCGCAGACTTGGGACCGACATAGATAGGTGATTCTTGTGGCTGGTGGCAGCCAAGACGAGCTGAAGATGATGGAAGAGTTTCTCGGTCATTCCGCAAGACCAGATGATCTTGTGCGAAGCCTAGAACTCAGCTAATATTTAGCCTCCCGGGGGTTAGGGTGATTCTGAACAACTGAAGCTTCATATATATCCGGCAGGCCGGAGTGCATATCTTTCATATATTATCGTTCTTCGCATTGCGCATGTAAGTGCATTACTAGAAGTTTATAAGGCAAACTACATAACCTCGAATTCGGATTTATAGCATATTCCTCTAAAACGTAGTCCATGCCATGTATAGGTTCCGGAGGCCCTTCCATGATGTGCTTTCCAGTTATTTTGGTAGGAGGCCGCTTTTTATCCCCCCTTGTCTGGTAAATACTAGTAGGTCCGATCCACGCATAATATTATACGCTTTTTTGTAGTATTCAATATAATCTTTTCTCGGCCTTTTCTCCCCACTTTCTAAGTATATAATATAACGCAGAATGGTCCGACCGAAGGGCAAATAGCGCATGAGGGACTCTTCAAGACCTAGCTGGACGCGGCATTGCGGTGATTGAATGGCCGGCGCACTCTCCAACCTAAACCTAATTGAGTAAATCTGGTGCTGCAGGTGGGTGAAAGACTTCATCGACGACATATGATCAGCTCCGTGGCTGGGTTCGTAAGGCTTGGGACGCCGTTGAAGAAGACTGGCTAAGGATTTGCTTGCGACAGTGGCACAACGTTGTCAGGATGTGATTGATGCCGAGGGTGGCCCTACAAAGTGGTGAGGATGTCGGCTACTACTGAGTTCGTATTAGCAGATAGATAATTTGTGGAGCTGTGACATTACGAGCAAGGTCCCACTTGGACAGTGAGGCCGTCAAATCACCCTCTCCCCTTTTTAATTATTTATTTTATTTTAACCCCTGGAGTGCAAATCAAAAGTTAAGCCGCAGTCGATCGTATTGAGAGCAACGGGGCCTCGGTTGATCCCGCGGAGCAGGCCGTGATTGACAGGGGCGGTTTACAGTGGCTGCAGAAGGCTCCAGAAGTCCCCAACAGATAATCCATGCTGCCTAGGTACCTACTGTGTACTATGGTATCAACGTTAAAACCGACGTCATGCCTTTGTGGCCGAGAACATTGAATCACGCTCAAGAGTCCATGTGACCTCTTTTCGAACTGCCCGTTGCAACCCCAATAACCAGCACCGAACCAGTTCTCGAACTCGCGATAGATCTATGTTCTATGCTTCAATTTTCAATCCTTCTTCCGCAACGACTTCTTTGACTCCTTCCCCTTTCCTTTCTTCCTTCTCGAGCGCATCAGCGAGAAGCGCTCTCGGTTTTCGAAACTCCTCTTGGAAATGACGTCCCGGTTCAACCACCGCACATAGATCTCATAGGTCGTGCACGAGGCAAGTAGAGCAGCGTCACGATCACAATGGCCGGCGACGGGACAGCAAACGAGAAACCGCCGGTCGTGGTCCCGGACCGCAACTATGGCTTCCCCAGGGACGCCTTCGACCCCTCCCTCCTCCCGGACGTCGACACCGACTTCCTCCCCAAGAAAGACCTCGAGGCCTTCATCTCCGCCCTCTCCGCCCCCGACCCGGCCCAGAACCTCGACGATGCCAACACGATCCGCCTGGCTAGCCCTGTGGCCGGCCACACGAGCTTCGACTTCACAAGACGGCAGTCGAGCGTGGCTATGGACAGATCCGAGACCCTCAAGAAAGAGGCCGATAATGCCCAAGAGGTGGCCGCGCACGCGGCTGCTGCCGCGGCGGATGTGACTGCGCCGGATACCCCGAATGCCAATGGAAATGGAAATATCAATGGCAGTGGCCATGGCAACGGCAACGCGGTGCAGCAGCAACAGCAGCAGCAGCGCAGAGACAGCCTGTTCATCACAGCACAAAATGACTGGGCACCCGTTCATCAGAGGGTCGTCCGCAGCGGCAAGGCAGGCAAGCGGCGACACAAGCGACCCCGAGCCACCCGCCCTGGTCTGCGCACCAAAGACGAGACGCGTGAGGGCTACTCGTACGGGCTGCTGAAGTGGCCGTTCCTGGTGTTCGTCGGGTGCTGGCTCATGGGGCTCTCGGTGGCATACATCCTGACGCGGTACTACATATGGTTCTACGAGTACTTCATCAGCTGGCGCGGTCGGCGGGAGCAACTTCGCAGGAACATGAGGGCGACGGCCAACTACAAGGACTGGCGTGCGGCTGCAAAGGAGCTAGATGAGTTTTTTGGGAACTCGGCTTGGAAGGAGAGGAATGAGTTTGCGTATTATGACTGGAAAACGATCAGGAGGGTGTGGGACTCGATGAAGAAGAGCCGGGAGAGGGCGGAGGCTATCGAGAAGAAGATCACCGAAGGGAACAGCGTCGAACAGGAAGAGAGGCAGGAGGGTGAGAAGGCGGTCGAGGCGCTGACGGCACTGCTGGTGGCCTGTGTGAAGAACAACTTTGTGGGGGTCGAGAATCCGCGGTTGTATTCGCAGACGTACTATGGCACCAAGAATCTGGTACAGAACCACGTCGATGAAGGTACGTTGTGGATCGATGGTCGCTCGTTTTGTTGGTGACACATGCTTACTCGAAGCAGTGGAGAAGAGCCTGAAGTTCATCCTCGAGACGAAGCAAATGCCGCTCGACCAAAAGCGGGAGCTCTTCAAGAATCTACACGCCAACTATGGTCGGACAGCCCTCTGCCTGTCTGGCGGTGCCACCTTCGCATATTACCACTATGGCGTCTGCAAGGCCCTCCTCGAGGAAGACTTGCTACCGGAGGTGATCACTGGCACCAGCGGAGGCGCTCTAGTAGCGGCACTTGTCGCAACACGAACCAATGAAGAGCTGAAACAGCTTCTCGTGCCGGCTTTGGCATACAAGATCACAGCCTGCTCCGACCCGTTCTTGGTATGGGTTCGACGATGGTACAGTACCGGAGCCCGCTTTGACAGCGTGGACTGGGCCAAGAAAAGTGCTTGGTTCACTCACGGCTCCATGACCTTCCGCGAAGCTTACGAGCGCACCGGGCGCATCCTTAACGTCTCGTGCGTTCCTGCGGATCCTCACAGCCCTACCATGCTGTGCAACTACCTCACCAGTCCAGACTGCGTGGTCTGGTCTGCCGTCCTAGCCTCTGCGGCAGTACCGGGGATTCTGAACCCCGTGGTGCTCATGATGAAGCAGCGCGACGGCACGCTTGTGCCCTACTCTTTCGGGCACAAATGGAAAGACGGCAGTCTGCGGACCGACATTCCCCTCAAGGCTCTCAACCTGCACTTCAACGTCAACTTCACCATTGTGTCGCAGGTCAACCCGCACATCAACCTCTTCTTCTTCAGCTCGCGTGGGTCCGTGGGCCAGCCGGTGACGCACCGCAAGGGGCGGGGCTGGCGCGGCGGGTTCCTAGGGACGGCGGCTGAGCAGTACATCAAGCTTGATCTCACCAAATGGCTCAAGATCCTGAGACAGCTGGAGTTGTTGCCAAGGTTGTTGGGCCAGGACTGGAGCCAGATCTGGCTGCAGCAGGGGTTTGGCGGGACGATCACCATCTGGCCGCGGAGTATCCCTATGGACTTTGTGCACATCCTCACGGACCCGACGCAGGCGCGGCTGGCACGGATGATCCACGAGGGGCAGCAGAGCGCCTTCCCCACCGTCAAGTTCGTGGCAAACCGACTCAAGATCGAACGGCTCGTAGAGCGTGGGCGAAGAGAGACGCGTGGGTTGGATCTGCAGAGCGGACGCGCGAGCATCGAGAGCATCATCAGCGAGGAGGACCTACGGAGTCTGCTGCGCGGCGCCGGTAGCTCTGGTAAGGAGGGGCTGCTGGCGAGCAGTGTCACGGGGACCGAGGATGAGACGACGGCTGATGAGGCGGAGGGGTATGGGCTTGATGAAAGCGTGGTGGTTGAGGAGGAGGATGAATTCGCTACGCCGGGGGAGGAGACGGTGTTGGAGAGTGTGGAGAATGAAGATGGGGAGGAGGCGGGTGAGGAGGAGGATGCATTGTTGGAGACGACGGTTCGAAAGGACAGGAAATAGGGACTGAAGGCATTACTACAGGGAGGGCTTACTTTACTGCATTTGGTTTCATCCACTGCATAGTATTCACGGAACGGCGTAGTCTGGATAGGCGTATAGCCTTTCTTATCGCGAGACGATAGAACTGCATTACATACATAGTAGATAGCTACAGACAGCATCCATTGCGATGTTCATGGGACAGGAGGACGTCTTGAACTTTCCGGAATCTCCGGAGCAATGCAAGTTCCTAGACTTTTGATGCGAAGCCACATGTGGGCTGTAGTTATGTTTGGTCTACAGCCAGCAAACTGCTGCAAAGTACACACAGAACGCGGAGCGCGAGACCACCATTGGGAATACCAGGCCACTGGAGGGGGGACCCCGCGTCAAGAGAGCAGCCGCTTCAGAAAAATAAAACAAGAAGGAAAAAAAAAGTCAGCTTACCGGTGGTGAGATTCCCACATCATACTACTAACTACTCCCCACCCGCCCACTCACTCAC
>MUZH01003444.1:0-14267 GCA_003012965.1 Juglanconis oblonga
GCCACCGCCTCCGCCCGGCCCCCCTCCAGTCCTCCAGATCAACAACGAAGACAAGGCCGCGCCATCCAAGCCAGCGGGGGGCTTCGACGCCGTCTTCTCGGAACTCAACCAAGGCGAGGCGGTGACTAAGGGTCTCCGCAAGGTCGACAGGTCCCAGATGACCCACAAGAACCCCTCGCTGCGCGCGAGCAGCACCGTCCCGGACGACGGCTCATCGGCCCGGGCCAAGAGCCCTGCCCCCGTCAGGAAGCCCAAGCCCGAGAGCATGCGGGTCAAGAAGCCGCCGGTGAAGGTGCTGGAGGGCAATAAGTGGACGATCGAGCACTACGAGAAGGAGGCGACCCCGATCGAGATCGAGGCGCAGCTGTCGCACTCGGTGCTCATCAGTAAGTGCAGCAACACCACCATCATCATCAAGGGCAAGGCCAACGCGGTCACGATCGAGAACACCAACCGGCTGAACCTGATCGTCGACACCCTCGTCTCGTCCGTCGACGTGGTCAAGTCGCAGAACTTCGCCCTGCAGGTCCTGGGCACCATCCCCACTGTCATGATGGACTCGATCGACGGCGCGCAGGTCTACTTCAGCAAGGAGAGCACCGCGACCAAGATCTTCCACTCCAAGTCCGCCGGCATCAACCTCAACGTCATCTCAGGCCCCGACGATGACTATATCGAGGTCCCCCTGCCGGGCCAGATCAGCTCGTACTACGACCCGGAGAAGAGGGTCCTCGTGGACGAGATTGTGTCGCATGCGGGTTAGAAAGTCGACGCGACAAAGGCATGGGAAGAGGGGACGGATAGTATGGGTCCGAGAGTGAGACCGGTCGGGGGCAGGAGTGGGTTGGGGGCTGCTGGATTCTAATCTCGCCGAACGAGTTTTTCAATAATGCTTGGAGCAATGGACTGATGTTGGCGTATGGAAGCATCTTCGATCCTCAATGCCCGGGTGGCTCTCCTTTCTCATTATAGCATCCTTGTCGAGTAGAATTCATTTTAGATCGTTCCATCGAGGGTGTGTTGGATGCCTGTGGCACCTGTGCCGTCGTCTCCTGGTCTATTCAAAGTTGGCCAACTCAGGTCTGACCCTCGGTAGCAAGGTTCACACTACTTGTTTGCCCATCACTCCTCAAACAGTCGACTGGCCTTTGCGAAAACTACACAAAAAAAATATTGGATCGTAATCTAGTAGTGAATCCCCACGCCTGTACCGATCGGCTTCTAGTGTAATATAGTTAGTGTACAGTGGCCATCCGCCAGACCTCCCAACCCGGTAACACTGCAGATATCCTCTCCAAATTCCCACTCTACCTAGGTACTCTTCTCGAGGTGTTGTGATACCGCAAGGGCATTGAGATCTATGTGGTTGATACAGGAGATATACATGGTATCTGTAAGCCAAATTCCAACGGTTCTGGCCCACCTTACTTTTGGCCAAATGGTCCCATATCCTTTTTGCGACAGACCTTATAGCTTCGCCCTGGGCGCCTCAAGAGTAGGCACCAGCAGGTCGTGCATGTCGCCCGCGGCCTCGTTGAGGTAGTAACTCATCTTCTGGCTGCCGAGGCCCTTGGAGACAATGTTGAAATTGATGCTGCGATATGGTTAGCTTACATCCGCAATCATACGTCCTCTCTCTCTCTCTCTCTCTCTCTCTCGCTCTCGCGCGCGCGCGCGCGCTCTCGCTCATTGCCGCTTCGCTTCATCGAAAAGTATCACGATACAGAAAAGACTTACCTGTTCTCATTGATCATATAAGCAATTCCAAAGCCCTGGTCAATCACCTGGCTCCAACCGTATCCGTTGAAGTATTCCGAGCTCAGCTGCGATGTCGACAAGTACCATGAGCTGCTGTACCCGTACGCCGGGTCCTTATAGATGGCAGGGACCTCCTCTCCCGGACCGAGCAGCTTCTTCAAACCGAACAGATGCCGGTCTACACCCTTCCCGTCGCTCGCGGCCGAGATATACTCCAGGTGCCCGGCGATCGCTTTGTGGAACAGCTCCACCTTGGTCTTGTCGTCTACAATGCTGTCCGCCATGGCGTTGCACCATGCCACACTAGCATCGCTCACAGTCCGGCACGTCTCGGTGCGACCCTGTTGGAACCGCCTCGTCGCGGCGCTCTCGTACGTGGGCCGGTTCTTGCCGAACATCTTGTGGTAGGCAAGCTGGATGATCATCTGCACGTACGCATCAGGCGAGCACTTGAACTTCTTGATCAGGCCCTTGCCGTAGCCCTGATAAGCCTGAACAGCGAGCTCGTGCTGCCCAATCACCGAGTTGAAATCGACCACGGCGCGGTCGATCTCCTTCTGCACGTCCTTGGTGACGTTGAACCGCACCAGCGACGGCTCGGGGACGTGGCTGCGTACATCGGGCGCGCCGAAGTCGATCTTGTTGTTGAAGATGACGTTGTTCACGTAGTCGTTCAGCCGGTGCGTCGGCGTCCCGTCCATCATGCTGTGCTCACCCATGAAGCCTGACGTACCATTGTCGTTCACGATGAATTGCAATGGCTTGTCGTACCATCGGTTCTGCCCGTCACCGTGCCAATAGGCGTGCGCGCGCTCCTCGAGGGTCACCGGCGCCGCGTCGTCTAGGCATACCACGAATGAGGCAGACTCGACCGTCTCCAGCGCCGCCTTGTTGCCCGGGTGTGCGTTCAGCAGCACCGCACGGGCGTCCGCCGCTATGTCGCGGTTCTCGCTGGTCAAAGCACCTACGGCCGGGCCGCGCGAGCTCGCCAGCTCATATACCCGCTTGAACTGCGCCTCCAGCTCGGTCGTGCTCAGCTGCTTGCCGTCGACCTCGTGGAGGATCTTGTAGACGTTGTTCTTGCGGATGGCAATCAGGTGCTTGTTTGACTTGGCATCGAACTTGACAGGATAATCCGCCGGCTTTGCCGCGACTCTGCTGGCATTGAACATCCACTGGTAGCTGTCCATGCAGACGGGCAGCTTCTTCATGTACTCCGGCTCAAGGGTTCCCTCGTCCACCATCTTCTTGAAACTCAACACCGCGGTGCTGATGGCCGCAGCCCGCTTGACGGGGTCCCGTCGCTGGCGGTCGTCGCGGTGCGAGTAGAAGTAGCTGACGTACGGAACCACAGGGTCGCGGTAAGCAAGGTATGCAGCTTCGTTCCACCACTCATAGATCCAGTTCTTGTGCTTGGGGTCCTCGCGGCGAGCGATCAGCTTCTCCTGCAGTCGAGAGCCAACGCCACCGGGTTTGATGAAGTCGACGACAGCGGACTTGCTCTGCTCGAACTCGGAGGGCGACAGGAGGGGGTGCAGGGACTTGAGGTAGCGGGCGGCGGTCTCTTCGAGGGTGGGCACGGGGAGCCGGGGCAGGGAGTCCTGGAAGCGGAGCATGGGGCCTTTGGACTTGTCTTCGACATAGCCTGGAAGAGGGAAGAGGGGTTTGTCAGTGCTCTGCCTGGTGCTTTTGTTTGAACTTATTCGGGTTGCGACCCACCTGCAGGCAAGGAGCTGTTTGCTCGTCGGCTGGCCGGCGCCATGGCTGCTATCTGGAACAGAGAAAACGGGGTCAGCAACGAGACGGCGCGGGGTGGGTGGTTGCAAGACAGTCGAGAAAGGCAGTTAGTGGGCAGACAAACCAGAGGTGATTTATAGAGCTGCGGTAAGGATCTGTTGGCGTTA
The DNA here is from genome assembly GCA_003012965.1 of Juglanconis oblonga. Classification (NCBI taxonomy): domain Eukaryota; kingdom Fungi; phylum Ascomycota; class Sordariomycetes; order Diaporthales; family Juglanconidaceae; genus Juglanconis; species Juglanconis oblonga. Next base: position 3,663 of record MUZH01003444.1, read on the forward strand.
CTGGTGAAGTGGCTGCCACTCCGTAGACCACGCACAAGATGGGACCGAGACTCAGTCCGCGCAAACGACGCCAACATCCCCAACGACTTAGGAGGAAGAACTAGAGAAGGCTGTTGCACAGATATGCAGGAGGAGAAAGGTTCGGCCCTTGGCGATCAACTCGTGAAAGGTCGGGGTCGGTCCCACGCGTGGTAGTCGCAAGGCACGCGGTGGCTATGGTCGGGTAAACTCGCAGCTTTGGTGTGGGTTCAAGGGCCGATGCCGAGGTAAAAAATGTTGGTCTTGCGTATGGCGTACCTAGGTATGCAGTATGCCGTCACACCGTTTGGGGTAATCATGTAGGGTTGGCCAGAGTGGTCATGCATGGAGTGTGTGTAGAAAGGAGAAACTACCTTTTATTTAGTGTCCGAAGACCGTCGATATGAAGACTTCATTCAAGAGCCGTGACCCCGAGCTTGCCCAGTCGTCTCACCTTCCTATTCAACCTTGGAACAACCCCTTACCTAACGGTATACCGACACCTCTTTCGATTTCCCCGGATCTTCCCCAGCCTGTTTCCCGTTTCCCGGCTCCACGGCCCCACGGCCGTGCGGCTCCAAAGCTCCGCCTAGCCGAGGTGCGAAGCTACATAGTACACCCCGGGGAAAGTTGGGGCACCCAAACCAAAAGTTTAATTGCGCACTGCTCGGTCCATCCATCCCATACAAACACCGAAAGGTCATGATACTGTGACAAGATTTCCCTGCCTCAAGTACCACCCACCACTCAAGAACTGACGATGCAGCCACGAGACAGTTTCCAAGGTTGTCTACTGTCAAATCCCACCGACTCCCGAGCGACACGACGTAATCTTCACATGCCAGAGTGAGTCCTCAGACCCCTGAATCTTGTGAGAGGACGTTCATGGCTCTGTGAACAAATTGTGCCGGCCACATCGTCGACACCACGTAGCTTAAAAGCCTTTCCATGGAAAGAAAAGGTATCTGCTTGGTGGGGTGTCCGAACTGCGATCCCACCGAAGCTAGAATAAAATATATGAAGGACTAGGCGCCACCAGGAGATATATCCACTTCTCCGGACGATCGAAAGACGGCCAGTTGCAATATACAAAGCCGTTGACACGCGGGAACACCCCTCTTGAAAATAATCATCGCATTAAACGATCTATCCCCCCGCCTTCTGCCCTACCACCACCCTACCACCTACTGATGAAATGAAGCACATTTTCGTACAGCATACCTCCCATATCAAAGCACAGTCTGAAGTGCCTTCCCTTGCCCTGTCTCGCCTTTCCGTTTTGACGCCTCTCTCCCACCTTCGTGATACCCACCTTCGTGGATCCATTTTGAAATGATGAAAAGGTTGACGAACTAATACACCAAAGGAGAAAAATGACAACCAACAATTCTGAACCGAACCAATCCGCACGAATTCCATACGCACCATGCTGTTGAATTTCACCACTGGCCTGTCCTCCATTAATATCCATCTGCAGTTCCTGCCAAAGTTCTGCCGAGCTGCTCTCCTGGGGTTTCAGAACCAAATGGAGCTTGGCTTCGAGCTTGCGTCTGATAGATAGCAGTGGCATGCACACCAGCTTGTGTCGGAGTTTGGCCATTGGGCTGGGCACCAACTAGTCGCTGGTTTGAAGCTTGAGACGGATGGCGCCGCGTGCCGCCCGGCGTCGCAGTAGCAACCTGAGGTTGATATGTACCGTTGGACTGAAGATCGACCTCTGCCTGGTTGCTGACTTGCGCTTGATAGCCACCGTTGAGCTGGTGGTACATCCATGGCAGACCTCCCGGTGACGAACGAGGCAGCTGGCTCCTTGCCTGCAACGAGCGATCGACCTCCTAGGCCTCATAGCTCTTGATCGGCTGGCCGCCGCTGCTCAGCGGTTGAACACCACCCGCCGGAGTTGCTTGCAGGCTTAGCCGGTCACCGTCCATCACCACATCCTGAGCCAGCCTGGCACCTTGGTCGCCACCAGCGGCAGCCGCTGCTTTGAGCTCGTCTTGCACCCTGCGAACTCGCTTCTTGAAGGCCAGTCTGTCCAGGAAGAGCTGTTGTCGACCACGTTCCAGTTCACGCCGCTCTTCTTGAAGGATGGCTTCCATCTCGTTGAAGTACTTCATCTTCATTTCCATCTTCTGCAGGGTGATGTTCACGGCTGCCGATACGAGACGCGTCATCTCACGCTCCTCATGCGAAGCCAGCCCATCGGAGCGAGCTCCTATCGTCGCCAGGGGAATGCTCGCTAGCGCAGTAGACGTCGTCTTGGTCGTCGTGGTGGTCGTCGTAGTCGTGGTGGTCTCCTGTTGGATGTCGATCTCCATTGACTCACCCTCCTTCTCCTTGCCCTTGCCCTTTCCGTTGGCTTCAAGGGCGCCACTCGACTCCAGCTTGCCCCGCAGGTTTTGCCGCAACTCTTCTGCCGACTTCCCAGCTGCCACAGCCGCGCTGGCTGGATCCGCTAGACTGGCCAGGAAGGCCACAACAGTCATGACAGGGTTGTCGGCCTGACTGAAAGGCAGCTGACCACCTTGGCTTCCAAGCATCGATATGCCAACGGGATTTTCGGCCTCGAGGTATCTGTCCTCGATGTCCAGCTGCAAGAACTGAAGGACACACTCCTCCTTCGTGCGTGTGCCGACATGTTCTGCGATCTTGAACCAGTCGTCGTCGAATCTCTCCAGGCCTTCCAGCAGCCGCAACAACTCTGCATCAGTCCATGGTGCGTCTCGGTCCAGGGTGGCAGAGTAAGTGGGGTTCTCCATCCGCATGTAGTTGCTGTTTGGCTGGTTTGAGGGGAAGCGGCCATCCACAAAACAACTTGGACAGATATCGCTGCTCTTCTTGTTGTTCGAGGCAGGGTCGACATATGTGTTGTGGTAGTAGATCCTGGTGCAGTCAATACCGCATGTCTGACAGTTGACCTTGGCGATCGGCGCTTTGGTTAGCTCCTCGGTCGACGCGCTCGAGACGCCATTAGTCGTGGGAGCATCGCCGTTGGTCTTGCTTTCGGTCTTGTTGAGCTTGGCGCCCTTTGCAGTGGCCTCGTAAATGTTGCGACCAAGCTCCAGGTTCAACTCGCTCTTAGGAACTGTTCCAGCCTTGGCCTTGGCCTCAGTATCCGCGTTGGCCTTGCCTTCGGCGACCAAAGGATCTGCTGCTGGCTGCCAAGGTTGAAGACCTCTGGGGGTATCACAGATGATCTTGAAGTGCCCTGTGAAAGGAGGTCCAGTAGGAGCCGGGCGGTGGTCAGGGTCAACCTGTCAAAAGGTCAGTCATCAATCCAGCTTCATTGGCATCACCCTGTTCCTGGCATACCTGGTAGTTGATCAACCCCCATTGCTCAAGGAATGAATGGACTCTCATAATAGCGCATACGTCCCCAGCAAGGTTCCGTCTGCAAGCAGTGACCGTCAAGTACTCGGCTGGGTTCAGCCTGTAAGTGTTAATCATGAAGTCCCGATAGTCCTTGTACACGGCCGGGGTCTTGCTGCGATTCCGATTGTTGAAGAACTCTGGCAGTGCCTTTCGCTCGGTTGGGTGGACCATGTTCATGTCGAACCAGGTGCTATAGCTGGGTAGGACGATGGAATGAGTCTGGGAGATCAGGTGCTCGCGCGCAGCATTCTCAATCGCCTCCTTGGTCTTGCCGGATTCGCCCTCGCCGGAACCGTCACCCTCCTTAGGCTGGTCGCCCTTGGCATCACCCTCAGCGTCGGCCATTTCCTCGTCTTGCGCAGCGACATTATCGGGGGCTGGACCTTCGGGCGCATCGAGAGGGTTGTCTGATGAAGTGCCTGGAGCAGGAGTAGTACTGTCCTGTTTGATGGCGGGCTCATGGGAAGTGCCCTCGCCCATTTGGACATCTGATTGGGGTGACAGAAGTCAGCATGGGCCGCCAGTCCCACGTGAATAATGGTGATGTTTTGGTCTTTGGTTGGGTGGATGGATGAATTATAGTATCAATTGTCGCACTTACCTTCGTTAGGGTTGTCATCGACCAGAGGTGGTTGCGCAAGAATTGGGTTGCTGCCAGGCGATGCGCCATTGGCAGGCGTACCGTAGCTGACGTTCTCTTCCTCCATATTGATGATGTGAGGGGGGCTTTGATTCACCTGCAGCTTCGACTTCGAAGGAAGTTGGAACTAATAGTGCGGCTGGGGTGCGCTGCAATTGAAAGGTGGGCTGGCCAAAAGGCGGGCAGCTCTGAGGGAGACACGGCCGTAGTGAAAACACAATAGCCGTTGTGTATGGAGAGCAAATGCGCAGTGTTGGTGATCGATTCTGACAACGGAATGGGATGGGATGCTGTCGCAAAAGATGGGTCCCCGTGTCGATGCTGCTCAAGTCGCGTTGGAGGAACAAGCTCTGTCGCGCCGAGTTCACCCCCAGCCGCTAAAAATTGGCAGCAGCAGCCTCAACAACCCTCCCCCCTGCCCCTTCACCCTCGAAAACACGCTAGTTACATAATCCACCCTAACCCTTACAACTCCACCTTCATTTTTACCTCGGGTCCGGTTGCGGAATTCGACGGTGGATGCCGAGGCCAGCCGATGATGCTTTGCACAGGACCCCTTCTTCATGAGTAAACTTTCCCGGGCCGAACCTCCTTGTCTTTCGTCTTACTTCACCCGGAGTAGCTGAAGGAATCCACATACTCCAAGATGCTCTGCACAGCACGGAGAGTCATACCGCAGCAACTGCGCGGGAGACTCGCACAGGCGACCACTACTCCCTCGGCATTTTTCAGTCCCGCAGCTCTTCAGCGACTGGCCTCGACGCTTGCGATCCTCGAGCAAAGGGAAGGGAAGCTTAATCACGGCTCCCTGAGCGCAATCACAGCAGCCCAAAAGCTTGGTGGCCCAGTACATGGCTTCGTGGCTGGCAGCAGCATCAAGCCAGTGGCAGATGAGGCGGCGACAGCAGAGGGCGTCGAGAAGATCATCTCGGTAGACAATGGGGCTTACGACAAGGTAGGATTCCTATTTCGTTCCCCCCAAACTTCGTTCTGAAATTGTCATCGTGTCTATGGGCTTGCTGGCTGTGACTTCCTATACTAACGGACCCCGGAATTGCAGGGCCTGCCCGAGAACTTCGCTCCCCTCCTCGTCGACAATATCAAGAAGGGCGGCTACACGCACATCATCGCCGGCCACACTGCCTTCGGCAAGAACATCATGCCCCGCGTGGCCGCACTCCTCGACTCCCAGCAAATCTCCGACATAACCGCCGTCGAGAGCGAGACGACCTTCGTACGACCCATCTACGCAGGCAACGCCATTGCGACCGTTGAGTCCTCCGACCCTATCAAAATCATCACCATTCGCGGTACTGCGTTTGCGCCCGCCGAGCTGGGCAAGGGTTCCGCGTCTGTAGAAGAGGGCGTCGACCCCAAGGCTGAGAGCCCCACCGAGTGGGTGTCCGAGGACCTGGCCAAGTCAGATAGACCCGACCTGGCGACCGCCGGCAAGGTCGTTTCTGGTGGGCGTGGTTTGAAGTCCAAGGAGGAGTTTGACAAGATCATGATGCCGCTGGCAGACTCGCTCGGTGCGGCCATTGGTGCATCGCGAGCCGCGGTGGATAGTGGATATGCGGACAACAGTCTGCAGGTTGGTCAGACGGGCAAGGTGGTAGCGCCACAGCTGTACATGGCAGTGGGCATCTCGGGGGCCATTCAGCACCTGGCAGGAATGAAGGATAGCAAAGTCATTGCGGCGATCAACAAGGATGCCGATGCGCCTATCTTCCAGGTTGCTGATGTTGGGTTGGTGGGAGACCTTTTCGAGAAGGTCCCTGAGCTGACGGAGAAATTGAAGAAGTAGATGAGCACATGGTAAACATCCTACGTGTTGCAGGACACTTTTCTCCTGACCTTGTGAGTTGTTAGTTCCTAGTGCTTCAGCTAGCAACCTATTCGCTCCCATGAGGATTCTAGAATCGGTAAGGAGTGGTCATGCCCGCTTAACCCCTGAAGTTTGGTTGCTCTCGCTATCGGCTTCCCTTAGATGTCGACAACGGAAGCATCTCGTCGATAGCAGTTAACTTCTGTCTCTTCTTGCCCTTCTCGTGTCCCCTCTCTTTCTCTGCTCTGTCAATAGCCAACCAACCCTCCCAATCCACCGCATATTTCGCCAGTTCGCTACCGCCCTCGCTTTTCACTCCATCCCAACCAGCACTCTCCGCCCCTCTCCCCTCCACATCAGTGCCATCCCCGAGAAATCCCTTTCCCGCCTTCCAGTCTTCCGCAATAGCCTCCGCAGTAGCAAACGCGTCCTTCATAGTACTAGCAATGACACCCGTAGGGCCACGCTTGACCCAGCCCGCACAGTAGAGCCCCGGGAAATGTGCCTTCCCCTCATTTACCGCGGGAGTCACACGCCCGTGCTCCCCATCATTGCCGATGATGCCCCTACGCTCGTCAAAGGAAATCCCCAGGGATTCAAACTCAGCGATAGGCTCGGATTTGTAGCCGATGGACCTAAACACCAGCGGAGAGCGGAGATGGAAGGGCTCGCCCTCATCATTGACGGTCGCGCCTTTGGCATTGATCGAGGCCTCCGGGTCGAAGATGTCGGTCAGGTAGGTCTGTTGGAAGGCCGTTTTGCCGACGGACGAGGTGTCATGGGTGTCTGGGTGGAATGACAATGGTGAGAGGCAGAAGTCCAAGCTCCACGTTTTCGGCGCATCTTTCCAAGCTGGCCCGGAACCTTTGGCGAGGACCTCCATCAGACGCCTGCGCGGGCGGGGGAGATGCTTGAGCTCGGGCGGGATGAGCGCCTTGTCCACAGGAACGAAGCCGACGTGGGGCAGGTTCATGAGCTCGCGCAGCTCCTTGATGGTAAACGCAGCCTGCATCGCGCTCCTCCTGCCAACGACGCTGATCCTCTTCACCCGACTCCGCGACAGCGCCTCCAGCGCATGCTCCGCAATGTCCGTCCTGCGCAGCTTGTCCACATCCTCGAGCAGGATCCGCGTCACGTCAAGGGCCACATTGCCTTGGCCGATGATGACCGCTTCTTCCTGCGAGATATCTGGGTTGAGGTCTGCAAACTCGGGCAGGCCGTTGTACCAGCCTACGAACTCGCGGGCGGAGTAGATGCGCTTCAGCGACTCCCCCGGAATGCCGAGGGTCCTGTCCTTGGAGGCGCCGTAGGCAAAAACAACGGCGTCGTAGTGGTGGAGGAGAGTGCTCAGCTGGACGGATTGGCCACCTGGATGGCTGGGGGCGTGGCCCACAGCGACGTTGCCGATGAAGGTGAAGTCTGGAGAGGATGCGACTTCTGTGAATTTGTCTTCACAATTCTATCATCTCACTGGTCAGCAAGAGGTCATGACATGGCAACCCCGTGATGCGCTTTTGGAGCGAGAGACAGAATGCGAATGCATATTTGCTGGAACACGACTGGAGTCCATCTATCTCATGAGCAGACCGGCGTACCTTGACTTCCGGGTGATCAGGAGCAACACCAAATCTGACCAGACCAAAAGGAACGGGCAAGGCCTCATACATGTCGACCTTGGCATGGTTGATCAGGGACATGACCCGATACGATGTGTAGAAGCCGGCCGGGCCAGAGCCGATCACGGCCATGCGGAAGGGCCGGTCGGAGGGCCGGTCATGTCGGGACGGAGCGGAGTTGGACAATGAGCGGCGGAGGCTGTGGGGGATAGACTCGGGTCTCCGATCTATGAGTCGAGCACAACTGGAAACAAGGCCAGGGCCAGACCTGATTATGCGAAGAGACATCGTGTCATGGGCTCATCATGTTCTTGGGTGGGAAAGCTGGCAAGATCTACTGGGTACTTGTAGGTCCGAACGGCGATGAGTCGAATTTCCATTCGGCTCGGCTCGAGACTTCGGGTCACTGCGTAGACACTCAACGATCACCTCATCATCCAAGAATGGAAGAAAAACACGGCCATTTTCCGACCACCGTCCTTCCAATGCACCAGGCACGGGAAGGCTGAGGGTGGTCGGTCTACATGCTTACATAACACACACAGGATGTGCGCCCCACGCGGCTGGGGCCGCTGTGGCCGCGCTGCCGAGTGCCTGGTTGCTGTGGAGACCAGCACGCCCAACCCACTTCGCATCCCGGTCACCAGCCTCCAGGAATATTACTTGGAATGATTTCATATCTCACACAGTAGGTTACTTGACAAATCGCCTTCCATTTCATCCTTCTTTTTTTTTTGCCGCTCTTTCTTTGTCTTGCGCCCCCAAAATTCCAGTCGTTCTTGACACAAGACCGTCTCTGGGCGGCAAAGTACATCAACACCATGCGTGGTCAGCAGCCTTATATGTACACGGCGACAAGCTACGACGAGGATGACGCCCGTTTCCCATCCAAGCCTTTTGATCCCAAGGCCGTAACCCGTGCCAGTTGGGAACCCAAACCACCCCCAAAGCCCAAACGTGAGGGACCGCTGGTCTCCTTCAACCGCCATCCAGAGTAAGTTGGCTTCCTTAACGTCCACTCTGTCGACGGCCATCAACAAGGGATATCGCATCGCATGCATGTATTCCGTACAATCATTCGGGCCAGTATGGTACAGAGTACTTGGACACTCTCGGTGGGCTACTTCCTGCTGGGTAGTCTCCTCTAGGGGAGACCCGCCCATAGATGGTGTGGATTCTGTTCCACTATGGGGGAGCAATGTCCTCTTGTTGGCGCTACCTGGCCAAAAAGCATGTAACACACAGGACTGCATGCTGATCTAGACTTTACTCCACAGTGCTCTCGTGGTCCCAGAACCAAGGAAACCGTACAAGTTACTGGGCCCTCGCACAAAATCGTGGATCATAGGGCTGAGGATAGCCCAGATCGGGTTCCGCGTGCTCCAATTCATTGCAGCCGCCGGGATTCTCTTCCTGTTCATCATCATCAATAATGTCTCCTCCCTGACAGCCTGGATCCTGAGAATAACAGCTGGTGTGGTCTTGCTCCACTGTGCCTATGGTGTCTTTCACCTAGCCAGACCAGCCGGTGCGAGACCACCCGCCTCTTCTGCTGGGTATCAGACATTCTCCTCTTTCACCGACCTTGCTGTTCTTCCTCTCTACGCCTATGGCTGTCTGTCTGTCCACAACTCTAGTGGCCAGTGGGGTACACTCCTCAAGAACAAGAGCCTTATGAACTACTTTGTTCCCTCTCTGTTTTACGCTCTGTTCGTCGGCGCGGTTCTGCATCTCATCTCTCTGGCCATCGGTCTCTGGCTGGCTCTCAAGTTCCGCCAGATCACTCGCCTACCGCCGGACATGAACCCCCTCGAAGAGAACCTCACCTCTCGACAGCAGAAGAAGCTGTCCGTGGCTACGACGTCCACCTTCGTCTCGGAAGGCGGGATGACTCCTCTCGAGGAGCTTCGCCGTTCCGGCATGCCATACGAGGATACCGAGCGTCCTCCCTCTGTCCCTTTCCACGCAACTCGGTCCAGCCCGCGAAGCTCCATCGGTTCTGCGGATTTCCCACCGCGTCAATACCAGATCGAGCCAGGCAACTCACCACGGAACTCGATCACCGCTGCAGATCTTAAGCGCATGTCGGCACCTCCATCGTCGTCTCACTCGAGCAACGCACCTGTTCCACCACCACGAAGTCCCTGGCGCAACTCGTACAACTCCTACGCCGAAATACCGACCCATGATCTCGCAGACTTCCGTCCACCCTACGGCCGCGGCCCTCCCCAGACGCCTCCCTCACCCCGAGGCGGCGGCCAGCAGTCCTGCCCCAGCACCGCAAGCACCACCAGCCCCGCCCGCCAACAACCAGCTCCGGATCACGCGCCGACGAACCCCTCACAGCCCCGCCCAGCCAAGTTCACCGAGTCCTGGTACGCCACTGAATCGCTCTTCAACCGCACGCACGCCCGGAACCGCGCCGCGAAGCTGCAGGGAGCAGCGCAGGGCTACGAAGCCATCCGGCGCCGGTACGACCTCTCCGATTCCGAGCCCGACTCCGACTACGAGAACGAGACCGCCACCGCCTACTCCGTGATGAGCCCCACGGCCGAGGAGGTCGACGAGAACGACGGCGACCTCGGCTCAGCACACCACCCGAACCCGCTGCGCTCCAACCCGTCCCTGCCCCGCATCGCGGGCACAACCGCCAGCGGCGGCGGCGGCGGCGGCAAGCCGAAGCAGGGCCGTCGGCCCAACACGCTGTTCATGGCCAAGTCGGCCTTGTCGGAGATCGATCTCAACGACCGGCGCGTGAGCGGGCACAGCCTCAACCTCAACCCCAACCCCAACCCCAACCGCAACGGCGCCAGTGGTGCGGACATCACGGACGAGACGCCGGCCTCCCCCGGCTGGGCCGGCCTGAAGAAGAACCTGCGAAGCCCCAGCAAGCGGTACACGTGGGCGCCGCGGGACCGCGTCAGCAGCATCCAGCCCGAGTCGGACTTCTACTCCAAGCCGTATGGTGATCTCAGGCCCTCCACGCCGCCGGTCATGGTGGGCGCTGACCGGCAGGTGTCGAGCGGGAACGATTACGGTGATCTGAGTGGCATGGGGGGCGGCCAAGCAGCGAAGAGGTACTTCTCGTTCGGAAAGCGGAATGTGAGTGGCAAGGTTGTGGAAGAGGGGAGGGG
>MUZH01003445.1:0-14300 GCA_003012965.1 Juglanconis oblonga
GGGGGGGGGGGTTGGATCGGGCAAAGCGGCGCGGGCCTGATTTGAGTGAGATTATTGTGATCAAGTCAGATTCAGACTGAGACTTGAGGGCTGCATCATGCGATACCGTCCTCGTAAAGGGAACTAGGGAGATGCGCAGGGCGTTCACAGTTGAGTCATTCGGCGAACGCGGATATCACAGGGAAAGCATTTGCGGGATTGATGAGTCCTGTCAACAGTAAACATCGACAATGGTGTCCGAAATAGGAGGCGTAGGATGTCATTAGCTCCCTGTCGGTGAAGACATGCATGCTGGTCGCGCGCGGCGGTGCCGAGAGCCCGAGGCGTTGTCATGCTTGGGCCTGTGTATATGGGATCGCCAAACGTCGCCTAGCTAGGTTATAGGTACCTACGTATGTAGTGTAGAATACAGACAAAACAAGAAGACCGTAAGACAATTCAGCTCGCCACTAAGGTCCATCAGTCCTTCATTATATGTGCTTTCTCTCCAGCAAGATTTGACTGCGTCTTGTGATTCCCTCAATTCCGGATCTTCCCTGTGGCGCAAATAAACACACATTCTTCTGACTGAGACTGGAGAGATGTGCTGAGAAGAGGAATATGATGTGTATTGAAGGAATCCATCCATCTACCAAGGCCGTATGCGGACAACTCCATGCTCCATGCTCATCATATATAGGTACTTCATGTGGTCACACAGCCGTCAATGCGATGCCGGACTCTTCGGACCAAATTCATTCACTTTTTCCCACTCTCCCCGAGAGTCTCCTTCACAAGGCCCATCGCCTCCAATACGACATCTTCGCCCCGCCGCCACGTATATAGCCTCACGCCGTCACGGTCAAGCATCTCATGCGCCCTCTCCAGCCGGCGGCGCCAGAGCTCCAGCTTCTTGTTGACGGGGCTGTACTGTCCGCTCTGCTGATAGTCGTTCCTCGTCGAGGACCCGAGCATCGTGTCGAACGTGGCCGCTGTATTCACTCTCGCAGGAGGAGGACGAGGCTCGAAGGCTGACGGCGTGCTGGCAGTAAGATCGAGCTTCTCGATGTCTGGGTTGGAGTTGGAGTGGCGGAGAGCACGGGAGCGAGGGCTGAGATTCGGGAGAGGGGTGACGCGCCGCCTAGGCGGCGGAGGGGGTGGGGGTTGTTTGATAGATGTTGTCGAGTTTGATCCTGACGAGGAGGCGGCTTGAGAGGAGGACTTGATCGACGTGGCGGAACTTGTATTGGCCGTACCGCCATTTTCGTTCTTGTAAGTCTGCCCTGAATTGCTCCGCAGGCTATGGTCCGAAGAATTCTGGATCTGGGTAAGGGGATGTGGCAGGGCATTTTTAATCTGTGTACTCGCCGGTTTCCTAGATGGCACAGGAGGGCCTGATTTCGCAGGATCTTCTCCGTTCTTTCCAGACAATCCTGAAGTCTCTCCTTTCAGTGCAGCTGGCTTATTGGGCCGCGGAGGCGGTGGTTTCTTACCGCGCATCGCTAGCGAGGCAAGTCCAGCAGCGCCTGAAGATGGCCCCTTCAGCTTCTCCAGGTTGCTTTCCTCCTTCTCATCCATGACGGCAGGTTCGTCCGAGAAGTCGATGAGCGTGCCCTCAGCGGGCCCCTCCGGCTTCGAAGGCTCACTCAGAGTTCGAGGCGGGAGGGTCGGTCTTCGGGTAGGTTCATCGTTACGGGTATTTTGCCTGGTGGAGGATCTGGAAGCAAAGGCGCTGACCGCAGCATCGAAATACCCCGTCTGCTCCGGGGTCGTCACGTCGCGGATGAAGACGGCAAGGATACGCCCCGGGTTTGCAACCGCCAAGTCTGTATACACCTCCAGGTCGGCCTCGCCGCTATCACCAACGAGGATGAATCTGCGCCCGGGGAAGTCTCGCAGGATCTTTTCAAGTGTACCCTTCTTCCGCTCGGCCACGGGCTCGAAGATGCCTTGCAACATGCCGCTATATTGTTTCAAGTGGAGAGATCCCGGTGGGAGGCCGGCGTGGCGGAAGAACGTCGCGATGACGGGGAAGAGCTGCCAGGGACTATTTGAGCAGTAGTGGAAGCGAACACCCATCTTGTAGAGCTCGCCGTACCACTCTCTTACGCCATCGATGGTGAGGTCCTTCAGGTCGCGGATGAAGGTGTTGCGGAAGATTTCTCGAGCTCCCAAGGATATGCTAGAATGCTTGATGGTGTCGTCGATGTCGCTGATGAGGCTGATACCCTTGTCGTCAATGATCTCGATCTCCTGCACTGTGGATAAGTCTTCGTTCGCGAGCACACGAACATGAGTTGGGACGAAATCCAGTCCTGCCCTCATGGAGAAGTGACCAGCATCATTTGTCTCCACCGTCCTAGATTGCGACTGGGTGTCGTTGTAGAAGAACAGAGTGACGGGCAGCTGGACCATGGGGGTCGTGAGGAATGGACCAAGTCGTGCCATTAGATTCGCGTTGGCCACGGCCAGTTCGGCTTCGGTCAATTCTGTCGAGGCACCAGGACCACCCGGCGGGCGCACAGATGGACTCGGAGAATTTGGTGTTGGTGTTGGTACGGGCGTACGACTGCCGCTGTAGGTCCTAAAAGGCGATATCCTCTCCTCTACTTCCGAGTCATCATCTTTAGGAGCCTCGCTGTACCCACCCCTGACTGCAGCCTCCTTCTCAGCCTGTCCTCGGCGTTCGATCTCTTCTGCCTCTTTGGCAATCTTCTGCTCGTCCCTCATGTCTTCGCGCTCCTCGTGGCCAGTGCTGAGGTTCTGCAGCTGCCCATTCTCTCGGTGCGTCGGGGCCGGTATTCCACTCAGTCTCCTTGCAAGGCCGATCAAGACTCTGTTCTTCCTCGTCATCGGACCCTTGTGTGGGGAGTATACCCATCCTCGCATATCGACATCCACCACAGCCTTTTTGTCCTCCATTCTCGCCCACTCGTTTCGCCAGTAGTCCTCGTCGCTCAGGGCGCCACCTCTCTGATCACCCTCGCCATAGCTCGAGATTGTCGAGCCGTCGTCCCTGAACTGCCTGACATGTGTTTTCGCGTACGAGGGGAATATAACCATCTCCTCCTCGCCCCTCGTCACGATCGCCACGTCAGGGAACGAGCCCGGGATGGACATCTTGTAGCTCGAATCGTCCATATCCACCACACCCCGCACCCGCGTGTTGTCGTACTGGTTCCGGATCTCGCTCGCGGTAGCCACACTCGCATTGTAGACGCTCTTCGCCATGGCAGCCAGCTTCTTGCGCCGGGAGCCTGGCTCTCGGCCGTACGGGTCGCTGGAGCCGGAGCCGTAGGCGGCCCCGCCCCACTGCGACATTTTGCTGTTCTTGTCTCCTGCTTCCGGTGCTCTTATATTCACATCATCTCCCTTGCGCTGCTGACCCTTGATCCTTTTCTGAGGGTGGTGCGGCTTCGGCTTCGGCGCAGGACCGAGCAACAGCCGCCGACTGCTCTGCGCGATGCGATCGACCCAGCGGGTCTTTGCAAGGCGGTGACTCTGATGGCTGAGGATGTAGCGATAGATGCGGCTCTGCAGGCGGTGCTTGTAGTAGGGGAGGGTGTCGAGGTGGAAGTTCAGCACGCGCTCACGGTAGCGCTCACGGAGGCTATGGCCGGCGTGCGGGAACAGGTACCGGAGGAGACTCTGCTTGTGGTGAGGGTGCGGCTGGGCGAAGAACCGTCGGAAGGGCTTGAAGGGGGCCACTTTGGCGCCAGGGGGGGTTTCTTGTATTGCGGAGCAAGACCGTCGATGTCGAGGGGGAGTTGGATCCTACTAGTAGGTAGGGAGGGTATGTATGGTACGTGCGCAGATTCTCGTGGGGCTCGGGTCAGGCAAGACACCGGACGAGACGTTCGAATGACCAGACCTTCAAGCCTCGAGCAGACTCGTGGAGTTGGGAGACAGCAGTGGTGATATGAGGACAGTATTAGGCGGCTATAAGCTTCAAGGTCAGGTCGTAGCATCAGGTGCCACCGTGGAGGAGAGTCGAGAGGGTTGAGGGTGCTGCCCGTGGTGGTGCTAGGCGGTTTGTATGGTTTGTATGTGGTTGTTGGGCGGCGTCATGAACGTTTTCGAAGTCATGCACAGGCTGCAACCGGTCGTGTCAGTGGAGCGTCAGCAGAGCTCTAGCGGCGTTGCACGCTGTTACGTCATCTGACAGCTTTCCACCCCTGACCAGACTCGCTCCAAACACCCAACCTCCAAGCACCCAAGCAACGAACTGATCATCCCCGGAGCTCCCACATTGGGACTACCATACTCCACCAGCATATGCACCGATACTTCTACGTCAGTGACATAGCATCGGCAGAGACGGCGAGGCGCCTCCTGTAGGCACAGAAGGCCAGCCGATGAGTAAATGCGGCGCACACAAAGTGCCTATCAAATGCGAGATCCTCCAAGGATGTCGGGGCTGGACGACGTCGTTGAATGTTCGCGATGCTTGTGAGAGCATTCTGCAGTTGATCGTCAAAGACCACACGACGAACTGGGACATGCGGAACATGACGGCGAATACTTGACGCCAGCTGTAGGACGGTCCTGGAAAGGTACAAGCTGCGGAATGTTGTGTACGCAAAAGTGGTGTGCCCATTGCGGAAGCTTTATTAGATAGCCCAGAAAACGTTATTTTGGACCTTTAGCTGGAAGCCATCCCGAGGTCCACGATATTGAAAAGTTTCTGGGGGAGACAGGCAGTACATGTCGGGCAACGAGGTGATGCATCTCTTATTTCCTTTGGTGCAAGGTCATCGGACTCACTCGATGCCTGCTATCCTGCCTGGGCCGAATCACTACGGGATAACGCATGATGGTATCATCAATTGTGGAATGAAAGAAGTATGGGATACATGGGGTGTCCGTCTTCCTCCTTCCGCCTACTTCAACTTCTTCCCCTTGGCCCCACCCGCCGTCTTCTTCGGCGCCCTCGCCTTAGCCGCCTTGAAAGCAGGTCCGTTCTTCACCTTGTCCTTTGTCCCCTTCTTCTTGTCCTTCTTCGCCTTGCCCTTGTCCTTCTTGAACTCCAGCACCGCGCCCTTGCCCGCGCGCTCTGCAGTCCCCTTCTTCCACGTCCTGCCCTCTTTCCTCTCGGTCCTCGCATCCAGCTTCTTCATGTCCTTGTTGCTCAGCTTCCCGTGGCTCTTCTTCTTGAGTTTCTCCCGAAGCCCATTCAGCTCCGCGGCGCCTGCCTCCTTCGCAGCCGTTTTGTCCCGCTCCGTCTCGAACCACGTGCGCTTCGGTCGGCCCTTGATCTCGTCCTCGTGCCTGATGAGGTTCTCACCCTTCTGAACCTGCATCTCGACCTGCTGCATCTGCTTCTCCTCCTTCTCCTCCGCCGCAATCATCTGCACCTCGTCCTCCAGCTCGTCCACCTGCGCCTGCCACTTGTCCGCCTCCGCCGGATCGATCACACGGCTGCTGATCTTTGCGCCCTGTGACTTGCCCGCTTTGACCGCGGCCTTGACCACCTTGCGGTCGGGCTCAGCGGCGAGAGTGATGGCGACGCCAGAACGCCCGGCACGGGCGGTACGGCCGACACGGTGGAGGTAGATGTCGAGGGACTGGGGTGCTTCATAGTTGATGACTGTGTCGACGCCCTTGATGTCGAGACCACGCGAGGCGAGATCGGTGGCGAGTAGGTAGGAGACTTTGCCGTCACGGAAGGCCTCGACACTGGCGATACGCTGGGTTTGGTTCATGCTACCGTGGAGCTCGGCGCAGGAGAGGCCGAGGAGGCCGAAGATGATGCGGACTTGGTGAGCAATCTTCTTTTGTCGGAAGAAGATGATGACTCGCTCCGTGTACAGGTTCTTGCAAACGTAGAGGAGGTAGCCCATGCGCTTCTCCTCGCGACCGGGTCGTAGGCGGACGAATTCCTGAGCGAGGGTGCTGACCGTCTTCTTCTGCGAGTCAACCATAATCCTCACGGGCTTGTTCATACCGACGCGGATGAGATTGTCGACGGAGGATGTCATTGTGGCGGAAAACAGCATGGTCTGGCGAGATTTGGGTATCGAAGTCAGGATTTCGTTCAACTCGTCGGCGAATCCATCCTCCAGCATCCTATCAGCCTCATCCAGCACCAAAATCTCCACAGTCTCGACGGCGAAGCTAGCAGAGTTACGCATATGGTCGATGAATCGACCGGGCGTGGCAATGACCACATCAGGCCGCAGTCGTAGTTCCGCTTCCTGCACCTTGAGACTGAGACCACCCACGGCCAGACAGAACTTGATGTCCGTGTGGCTGGCCAATTTGGTGGCCACAGAGTGACACTGTATTGCCAGCTCGCGAGTAGGTGTAAGAATCACTACACGAGTGGTTGGGACTTTCTTCGGTCTGTACAAAAGTCGTTCCAGGATGGGCACGATGAAGGCTCCAGTCTTGCCGGAACCAGTGACAGCTCCACCAACGAGGTCTTTGCCCATGAGTGCGATCGGAATGGCTTTAGCTTGAATAGGTGTGGGTTTAGAGAAACCGACATTTGTGAGGCCACGTAGAATCGGCCGAGACAGCGACATGGTTTGGAACGAACCAGAGCCATCCTTCTTGCCAGGTTTGACCTTCTCCTCTGGCGCGAAGAAGGCCTCTCGTTTCGCAGCTTCCTCGGCGTCCTCTTCGTCATCCGAGTCCGACTCGTCCGCGTCATCATCTGGGTGTCCAGTTGGGGTCGCGACAGAGTCGTTGTCGGACGCGGCGTCGTCGTCTTCATCTTTATCTTGCTCGCCATTTGGCTCGTCCTCCGAGTCGTCATCTGGCAAGTCTTCTCCATGGTCTGACTCCTCCACATCCGAGCCGACGTTCATTCCAAAAGCATCCTCGTTCAAGACCTCGTCATCGTCGTCGTCTTCTTTGAGCTGGATATCTTCGTCATCGCTGGGAGGCTCTCCTACCGCTTCCTTGGATTCGCCGGCGCCAATCGTCTTGCCCTCCTTCTTCTCCCGTCTGCGCCGTATTATGTCGTCCAGAACATCCTTCCTCTGGTCACCCATGAAGTTCCTGGCGCCCTCGAAGCCCCAGCCTTCAAAGTCTTGCACAAGGTCATTGTCGCCGGTCACGAACTCGAAGTCGGAGTCCATGGCGCCATCGTCGTCGTCCTTCTTGCCCCAGATTCCCTCAGACTCGTCGACATCGGGCTTTTTGGCCTTCTTGTTCTTCTTCGTCTTTGGTTTCTTCTGGGGCGGAGGGGCGATCACTGCCTCCTCCTCCGGCAGGTCTTCGTTGTCGGAGATGGTCAGGATGAAATCATCCTCCTCCGCCTTTCGCTTGGAGGGTGCCATGGCTTTCGAGTTTCGGTCGTGGAATTGTGAGTGAATCGGATGCCTACTCATTTCCTGTCGACTTGGAGTGATGGGGAATGAGGGTATTCGTATTCAATGAATGATCTTCTCTCGCTAGGAAACTTTTCCAAAGTTCTGCCGGGCGGTGACAAGGATGTGTGGAGCATCCTGGCGCCGTGCCTGCCCCGGCTGCCCGCCGCGCCGCCCGCCTAGCAGGGGCCCCCACTACGGATTTGCCAGCGGACGAAATCTGTGGTTCCCTGTTGATTGGGTAACCGCCTCATCTCGCGCCAAATCGCCAGAGACTGTTTTCATTTGATTTTCCAGACGACCCCACGACCCCAGTCGATCCCCAACCAAGATTCAAAGTCCGACCTGAACAAGCTCAAGCGACGGCATCTTCCTTCCTTCTCTTGCGACCTTCTTTTCCGGATCACAAGAATCGCGGCCTTGTTCTGTTTCTGAGCTCCACTCGGCGTCTCTCTTCCTGCATTTCCTTCTCTCCAGATACCCAAATAACACCTTCACGCCATCAGCCTTTTCGTCTTCGCGTCCGAACTAGGCAGACTGGTTTCCCTCGAGCGATCGAAGGCACAGCAGCCACAGAGACATCATGGGTGAATCACGGTCAGCAATCTCTCCACCACCCTCTGCTACTCTGCAGCACATCGGACCATCCAAGCAAGGCTGGACACAAAGTTCGGCTCCGATGAACTATGACACTGACGTGCGATGCTACCATACAGTCAAGAACTCCTCGCATGGCTGAACAGTCTCCTCCAGCTCAACATGACCAAGGTCGAGCAATGTGGAACTGGGTACGTACTCGACACAAAACAAAACACCCCGACCAACCGCTTTTCACAATGGTCGAGCACACAAGAGGAAGGAAGCTAGCTCTAACGATGGTGGCAATACAGCGCCGCCCTCTGCCAAGTGTACGATAGCATCTTCAGAGATGTAGTCATGGGCCGCGTCAAGTTCGATGTCACCAGCGAATATGCCTACATTCAGAACTTCAAAGTTTTGCAAAGTCAGTGTCGTCGTCTCTTCACAAGCCTTGCTGCCAGCTGTCCACTAACCAAGGCCAAACGCACAACAGACTGCTTCCAGAAGCACCAGATCGACAAGGTCATACCCGTACAGGCCCTCGTCAAGTGCAAAATGCAAGACAACCTCGATTTCCTGCAGTGGACCAAGAGGTTCTGGGACCAGCACTACCCCGGCGGTGACTACGACGCCATCGCCCGACGCAAGGGCGCCCCCGTCGGTGCTGCCGGTGGTCCTGCTCACCGCGCCGCTGCAGGTAGCGCCGCTGCGCGACGGGTGGGCGGCACAACACCCTCGGGCGGTCCCAGACTTGGCGTGGGTGCTGCCGGTGGTGCGGCGTCCGCGGCACTGAAGGCGGAGAACACCCAGCTCAAGGAGACGGTGGTCGGCCTGGAACGCGAGCGGGATTTCTACTTCTCCAAACTGCGCGACATAGAGCTGCTCGTCCAACAGGCTGTCGAAGAGGACCCCGAGATCGAGAAGCAGGAGGATGGCTTGGTCAAGCAGATCCAGCTGATCTTGTACTCGACAGAGGAGGGTTTCGAGATCCCTGCCGAGGGCGAGGAGGAGGTCTTGGATGACCAGGAGACGTTCTGAGAGGCATGATTTGGGATTAGCTGGATTGGTTTGGGATGCTGTTCCACGACGTCAACAAGTCCTATCAGACGACGGTGACGGTAGAGGACGTGGTAATGCGTTGATGTAAAGACTTCGAGAGCGGTCAAGGTTGCGGTGGGCTTTCCTACCGCTGGAGAGGTCTCGTCTCGAGCTGGGGCAGGGTTGCGGGTTGCATGGGAATCCGGAGGACACAGTCACAGCAGGCAGTGGACCATATCCTATGCTAGACGCAATAATTCTGTCCAGTTCGGGTGTTTTCGGAGATACACATCCAGGTACTAGGATCGCCGTCCTGGCCCATGGCATGATGTCGCGGGCCGTTCACTGGTGGTGATGCACCATCAAACTCAAGGCCACGGTGTCTTGTGCGTTATGAACAGTCTAGTCAGAAATTCAGAGCTTATCATGGCAGCGGGTGTCGACCGTGGAGCGTGGCTGACCCAGGGGGACATGTGGCTCGGTGTCGTCGCGCGGCCAAGCTTCCAAGCTTCCCCAAATGCGGTCATTGTGGAGAAGCGACTGGCAGCGAACAACGCATGACAAGGTCCAAACTTTCTTCGGGAACGGACCCGTCCTGCCTGTCTCAGCACTTGGTCCCAGGCTTCAACTCTGCCTTCCTCTCCTCCTCCTCAATTGTCGACGTTTTCCTTTTTGCTGTTGCCTTGTGGATACCCGTGGTTTTTCTTATTGGGGGCGGCGTCGCATCTATATTATCATTTGCGTCAGGCGGAGTGCATATGCTTCGTTATCTCCGGAACTGCCTGACCGTATCTCTCGCGGCCGTGACCTGACATCGACTTTCGAAGCCATCACGAGACACGCCGTCAAAGGTGGCATCCGGCCAATTCCAACCCCGCGAACCGATTCGCCTCCGCTCATCTTGGCCTACCAGATAATCCCTTTCGATCCGTACCTCCTACCACCATGGCACCGCCTATCGAAATCTCCATCCCGACCACCTCCGTCTCGTCTCCGCCCGATTCCAAACCCTTCACACAGTTCAACATCACCCTCCGCCTCCCGCTCCGGTCCTACGTTGTACAGAAACGCTACTCCGACTTCTCCATCCTCCACCAGAACCTCACCACCCTCGCCGGCGCACCTCCCCCCACTCCACTACCGGGCAAGCACTGGTTCAAATCCACCGTCTCCTCCCCCGAGCTCACCGAAGACCGCCGCCGCGGCCTCGAGCACTACCTTCGCTCCATAGCCGAGTCGCCAGACCGACGATGGCGCGACACGTCCGCATGGCGCAGCTTCCTCAACCTTCCCGCCCTCGGCGCTGGCAGCGCCGCCAGCTCCAGCGGCGTCGGCATTGAAGGCCGCGTCCCCGCCATCAACCCCCGCGACGCCAACATCGCCGCCGCCTCCGACCCGCGCACATGGACGGACCTCTACCGCGAGATGAAGGGCCTGCTCGGCGAGGCGCGACAGCAGCTCGCCAAGCGCGACGCCACCTCCGACCCCAGCGGCAACTCCACCACCGCGCTCGAGGCCGGCGCCGCGGCGAAGCGCGCCCTCGTGCGCGCGTCGAATCTGCTGCGCGCGCTCAACGAGGGGCTGCGCGATATGGCGGACACCAAGAAGCTGGGCGATGGCGAGCTGCGCAGGCGGCGGGATCTCGTGGCCTCGGCCAAGGGCGAGCGCGATGGGCTCGAGAAGGTCAGCGCGAGCATCACGCACGCGGCCGCGAGCAGCGCCATCGGTGCGACGAACGGGCCCGTGAGCTCGGGGGATAAGGTGGCGCTGCTCGCGCGTAGCGCCACGGGCTCGTCGTCGAGGCGGGTACTAGGCGCGCCGCTCCCCGAGACGGAGAGGACGCGGGAGCTGGACAATGCCGGGGTGTTGCAGCTGCAGCGGACGCAGATGGAGGAGCAGGACCAGGATGTGGAAGAGCTCACCAAGATTGTGAGAAGGCAGAAAGAGATGGGGATGGCGATCCAGGGCGAGGTGGAAAGGCAGACGGAGATGCTGGATGAGCTGAATAACAATGCGGATCGGGTGGGCGCGAAGCTGGATATGGCGAAGAAGAAGGTGCGGAAGCTGGGGAAGTAAGGGTGGGCACTTGGTGGGCTACTTGGCGAGGAGGGATATTCGGGAGGACAACGGTCGTGATGTGAGGCTGTGAAGTCCCCTGAGGCGCTGCAGTTTCTCCGACCTTGCGAGGCTTCTCGACACCCGGGGAGGCCTTCGAGCTGATTATTGCCTTGGGATTGAGAAGGGGTTTTGGGTTTTGAAAGATTGCTATAATCTAGGCACGGGCATTCTCTATGAGCTGTAATACTATACCACCATCTTAGCAGCGATGGCTTTTGCAAACTCCATCCATGGACCAAGAACACTCTAAACCGTAGGAATCAATCCAATATGGACGAAAGGTTGCTATGAGTCTACCTATCTCAATCTGGGCATCGGACAAATTTGTCCCGGTGAGGCAAGTTCTGGCTGGCCGGGCATTCAGCGACGGTCACAACACTCACAGCCTTGCTTATAGGTAGGTAAATTTTACGTCTAAGTATTGACGACACCGGGGAGTAGGGGATGGAATCCCGACCTGCCGTCCCCCTCCCCCTTCTTTTAACTTTTCTGTTTTCTGTTTTTCCTTTTTCCAAATGAAAATCGCGGTCTGAGTCCCATCCGTCCATCCCCCCCCCCGGTACTCTCCATCTTCACCCCTCGGGCGGCAGGCACGGGAAGGGCTAACTACGTCACCGACAGGGCTGGTGATGGGAAGGCAAGGGACGAACCGAGACGGGTTGCCATGTCAACCTCACGGCTTCCGGGGCGGACGGGCCGCGGTACGCTAAATTGCGGGTGACATCTGCAAGGCCGGCGTGGTGTGGCTTGCTTAGGTTTGAGTGCAGGTGTCAAGGCGGGACTGGGCGCTAACGGTCAACGGTTGGCAGTCGTTATTTCACTGTCCTTTTTTTTGTGTATGTGTGTGTGTGTGTGTTTGTGCGTGTTGGCTTAAGATGAGGTCGGTCTCGGGCGGTTCAGCCAATGCACGGACACGACGTCCACGGCGAGAAGATCACGGACGCACGGCTGGGGAAACGATGCAGGGCCAATTGATGCCTGATAGTCAAATAGTCAAGCCCTGGTGCACAACCATTGAATAAAGTATGTTTGGATGTTGTGACTGTAACCTTACCCCCCCCTCCCCGAGTAAGATTGGCTTCCAACCGCGGCCTCTCCCGACGGTGTCCAGTCTGGTGTGCCTGTCAGTGGCGGCACTGCGATTCGCCATGCTAACCGATGTGTGATGAGCAGCTGCGGATGCGACCCTGTCACGGCAAAGAAAGAGATTGCAAAAAACGCCATCGCATTGGATGGTGTTGTCGCGTTACGCAGATGCAGACGCATGTGCTCCGTACGTGGACGCATCACGAAATCGCAGGCTGATCTAGCCTAACGAAGCGAGGCCTCAGGGGGCTTCTGCCAGGGTGGCTGGGTAGCTCAGATGAGCAGTAACAGTCGAGTTCCCCTCGCGAGGAAAATGAAGGTTGAGGCGGAGGTGGAGGTTCAGGTTCAGGTTGGGATTTATTTGAGATATTAGGTTTGAGATTTGAGATTTGTTAACTACATAGTATTATGCCAGTGCCACTATGGAAATCGTCGCAGGGTCCAAAAGACGAACCCCGCCACTCCTTGCCAGCCCCAACTTGCCCCATGTTGATCCTCTGTGGTATGAGATTTGGTTGCATCGTGGACAAGGGTCAACCTGCCAGGTCATCGCCAGTGAGGTTCCTGACTGCCCGACAGCCCGGTCAGAGTGGATCCGAGTGGGTTGAAGGAGGCTGGGGACAGCACTCAAACCCCGAGAAATGGGAGGCTGGTAAGGGCTGACCAGTTAAACAAAAATGATGTGTGATCCCAACTCTCAAATCCCAAGCAACCCTCGTCACAGTCTCCTTCGGATCTTCATGAATCTGCACGTTTGTCCGGTCCTGCTGTGTGCTCCGGTGCATCTCCAGGACAAACTCGTGGCAAATTTGGCGCAGACGGGAAGGGAGAGAAGGGAGAGAGGTGTTGATCAGGATGCACGGGGGAGCCGTGTGGCAGATCCCTGTCAGAACCTGCCCCAGGGATCCCCACCCAACTATTTTCCCAAGCCTAGGCAAAGTAAACACTGTCTCGACAGTTCACCACGAACCACACCTCCTGCCTGCACTGTACCCTACCTTGGGGTGCTGTGATAAATCTTCCCCTCGTCGTCCTTCCCTTCTCACTTGAATCTTTTCCACCTAATTCCAGCTCCTTTGCCGCGACAACTTCCACTCCTGGTCCATCTGCGTCACGACGTGACCACCCACCGCCCTCACATGACGCTCTGAGTGCTGAGGTCCACAACGGTCTCCTTAAGGTCTCCTTGAGGTCTCCTCTGTCTTCTGCATCGGCTGGCGTTGGTTGTCTGGCCACTGGATCTTCTCTGGTAAGCCTGCTTGGTCCCGACAAGATGCATCTCAAGATGCTAGCCAGTCAATTGCCTGCGTCGCCAGGCATGGTTACTAGTCCACATGACGGCGGACAACATGGAAGCTGATCAATCCAACATGGTCATCACTACAGAACATTCGATTTGGAGCAACTTGAGCTTCTGCTTTGCAATGTCTTTCTCAAGATACCACTAGACTGCTCTTCCATCATCACAGCATAGCGTTTGCCTCGTCTCGAATCGGTCTTCCCCACGAAAACGGCCCTCGGGGCCACAGTCAAAAGTCGAACTCGCACACGACGTCAGAATGAGCAGTCCACCTCCTCCACCCCCGCCGCATGGCGAATCGCCCAAGACAACAGCCGGAGGAGGAGGGTCGGGACTGCCACCCGGAAAATACGATGTCTTCATCATACCCGAACACTCGGCCGGCTCCGGCTTCCTCTACCTACCCTCCCTGCGAACAAACACCAACAGCTTCATCGCCGGCTTCGCCTCCGCCCTCATCATGGTCGTTCTCGGCCAGAGCATGGCGCCCGCCTTCCAAGCCTGGTGGGCCAACTTCCAGGGCATGGGCAACGCCGGCATGCTGCTACTCGTCATCGCCGTTGGACTGGGAGCTTGGTCACTCGGCCGACAACAATCGACAGACAACCCAGGCCACGGAGGAGGAGCAGGTGGTGGTTTCTATCCTGGCGGAGGATCCATGCCCGGTGGTGGTGGTTTCAGTAGTGCTGGATCCAGTCCCCGCGGCGCTCACCCAGGATCTACACCCAACGGAGGCCCACCGCCAGGCGCTCACTCCCCCCCGCCGCCGCCGCCAGGTGGGTCGCAGCCCAGTGCGAACAAACCAAATGGATCGTATCAGCGACCTCCCCCTCAGCCTCAGCCTCAGACTCAGACTCGACCCGAGCCACAAGCTCGTCCAGAGCCCC
>MUZH01003446.1:0-14309 GCA_003012965.1 Juglanconis oblonga
ACGGTGCATGCTGTCCGCCACTTCCACCACCACAGGCTGAACAAGATGCTTCAATTGATGCTTCATTGCGCGTGGGCATAAGCACGAGCAATCACCAAAACAACGACTGCCGGTGTCGCCGCATGTCAAACACGTGGGTAAGACTACGTCACAGGCGTCAACCAGCTACGCAGGGGTGGAACGGATGAGGGATAAAGTGTGCGCACCTGCTGCCAGTCTGCAGTGCGCATACAACGCAACCCAGGCCTGCCCGGTAGCGTATGGCGTAGCGTAGTAGCAGCGCCGAATTGTGTCGTGGGGGTGACGAACCCTACCTGTGGATTTCAGTGGCTGGCCCATTAGCCTATGACGTTGACGTGCGCATTGCCCTGCTGGAAGACCTGCTGGAAGACCCTGTTTTCGCAAGGACGACACCCCTGTTTCCAGCTGGACTGCCGGACCCTTTTTTTCTTCTTTTTCTTTGGTCTCATCAACTTGGACAAGTTTATCAGACCACCAATTGCGACCAATGGCACCATGGCAATCGCAGTTGCAATCGCAACCTGAGGTGGAAGTCTGGATGCCCTATCAGAAGTCTTGGGCATCCTCAATTGAAGTGTCGAAATCAGGGATATCCTACCGCCTGCAGCCTGCAGCCTGCCTGCCTGCCTGCCAACCACGGACAGAGCCGCCCTGCCAAGAATATGGAAGATGTGTACGGAGTACGGACGACGCAATCTATCTGATGCTAGACCAGCCACTTACCTAAGCCCACTTGCGCCCACATACTGTACACACTGAACACACTGTACAATCACACTGTACACCACAACTACACCATATACATACCTAGTACACCATGGAATGTTTCACCGACACTTTCATTTGTCCTGGGCCCGTGGAAGCCCGGACTTGAGGCTCCCTGGCCTGAGATCGCACTAGTCTCAAGATCGCACTACCATAGTACATATAGTACGTCGGCTGGGACGCGGCCCTTGGGACCCGTCCTGTACTTCCATGGACGAATATCCATTCATGTCTTGGACTTCCCTCTCATCACATGTATGTCTTGTAGTTGCGGCTCGTGAGATATCTTGGACTCATCATGTCTCACCGTCGCCAATACACAGTAAAACCTGCTGTCTGTCACATGCTGGCCGGCCTGGCAATTGCAATCAGACGCCACACTTTTGTCCGGCCGAGAACCGACCTGAAGAGATCTCTTTTTGGAAAGTCCAAGCGCGAGAGGCCTCAGTAGTGTAGTGTGTGTTCATTCAGCTGTGAATTCTGCCGCGTCTTGGTCCGCTGCAATTTAGCTTCACGCCAATTGCGCCTACGACTTGGCGATGCGACCAAGACATACTGTGTGTGGGCCGGCAGGATGTCTTCCAAGTTTACACAGTGCCGTTAACAGTATGAGCAGTAAGTCCCCCTTCAAATCTCTTTGTCCCTCCAGCTTCTTCTCCGTCCGCTCCCACAACCGCACCGCCAACTCCCTATCCAGCGCTGGTCCTTCCTCCAGCCCTCCCCTCCCCACCGGCTCATAAAACCTGCCACTCACCACTCCTTGCCCAGCCGTCGCCGCCCACAGCCGATTCTTCGCCCCCTCCTCCACAGCCTGCCCACGCTGCGGCATCACCGCCGTCTGCAGTATCTTGACCTGCTCGTCCCCGGGGAGGCGTGCTTCTTACACGTCTTCGACCGTCGCCTGGCCTTTGCCGGCATCGCGCGTCGTGAGCCAGACGTGGGCGGGGTGGTGCTGGGCGAGCTCGAGGGCCGCGGCTTTGTCTAGGCCGGTGTTGGCGCCGGTGATGAGGATGACTTTGCCGGCGAGGGAGGGGATGTGGGTGGATGCGAGGAAGGTGACGCCGGGGGATGCCATGTTGGTCGTTGTGGGTGGTGGGTGGTGGGTGGTGTGCGGTGTGTGGTGTGTGGAAGCTCGAGGGAGGACGAGGGAACCATGTTTCTGATGGCTTGATGCTCGAGATTCTATCCTGAGAGCGGATATTCATGGCCCTTACATCACCTCAGGCTCGAAGCCGTCGTCGAGCGGTCATGCACACCGCTCGCCCCGGGTGGATGGGGCAACATCTCTGTCATGTTGGTGGAAGCTCGAAGGAGATCCGGCTGATCGTGTACTCCCTCCAGAAGAGCTGAAAGCCGATTAGATCTCTCTCCGAGATCTAGATCACCTCCGCTGGGTTCACGAGAAGGCATATCCTTTCGTTCCAGAGACCTTACCGCATTAGGAATTTGCACCTCCTCATGCTATTGGACTGCTCAAGCACGGGTCTCGCCTATACGTGACGACGACACTGAGCATTGCGGGTCCTCCTCGCTAGAAATGATTCCATTCTATACCGAGTTGGCTTCTCAAGATAACTCCGGGGGGCTCGGTTCCTTTGGCGGCCCCCTCGGCCCCCTCTTACAGAATACCTGTTGATCCCACAGCAGTCACAGCAGTGATCGCTAATTCGGCGAATCATCTTACATCGTTTCGCCCCACCGGCCGTGCCTTAGGCGAGGAGTAGGTACAGCGGAGCAGAGCAGATCTCCAAAGAGATATGCATGGGTTGAAATGCGATGGAGCTTTGTTACACTCTCCTAAATCTGTCCCAGACTATAGGTCAACATCGTCTTCATATTGGAATATAGACACATTCTCGGAGACACTGGAAACTTCCGTTCCGGCCACGTTCGCCGCTGCTCGTGACATGAGCACTGTCCTTCCAGGAAGCACTTGAAGAAGAACAACCTCACAAGCCGCCTCAAAGAACACTTCAGAGGTTGTACGGAGTCGGAAGCTCAGCATTGCATGCAGACACGTTCTCTAGATGTAAAGAAAGAACAAGACCTATTCCGGCGATGTATGCCACAAAGGAACAATGAAAGGGGGCCTCGGGGGCAACGAACAAAAACGAGTCCCAGATTCATCTCTGCGTAGATGGTTTTTATTTTTCATGCTTCTCTTTTTACTTTCTCTGCTACTACATTGAAATAAAGATAGGGCTCGTCCTCCTACTGTTCCTGCCGCCGCCGCCGCCGCCGCCGCTGCTGCTGCTGTCAAGCCAGACCTCTACGGATTCTTGTAAAACAACAACACCGGCAAATTCGACAGCAAAGTCACAGGAACCAAGATGTCTGTGGACGAGGAGTATACCAACACCGACGTCAATGTCGGCGAGCAGAAAGGGTATTATGCTGCCACCGACTACGCGCTGCCATACGTCTCACAATGGTCGCGGATCGTCGACGACGACCTCGTCTCAGCGATGCTGGCGCACATGAACTGTTCCTACCTGGGGGAGCCCGGCCGGCCGCCGACGCTGCTGTCGCTCAAGCGCCACGCCCAGTCGCTCGCCCTGCTCATCCAGTACCTCCAGCCGAGCGTGACCACCGGCGCGGTGGATGGGGCTGTCTGGGGGGATTTCGACCCCCGAGGCTATCTCCAGACCCAAGGAGGAGATGCTGGCACGAGCCAGACGAACACCTACATCGACAACCCGGGGCGACGGCTCAACAACGGGGACGCCTTCGACTGGCTGCACGACCTGAACAGCCCTTACTTCAACGACGACCCGGACCACCACCGGCCGCTCAACGGCCTGATGAACGAGGTCAAGTCGGCGCACGACGCCACGGGGACCCATTTCCACTGCCCGCTGACGGACGTGGTGCCGCGGGGGCTGCGGGAAGACGCATCCAAGAACGACACGTACCTGAACCCGGCGGACGTCCAGGCCCGGAGCTACGCCAGCCACCACAACCTGGTGCGGCACGCCAACGAGTGCCTGGAGCTGCTGGACCACGAGTTCAGCGCCACGGGCGGCCTGCTGTCGCTCATCCCGCCCGACGGCGAGGGCCTGAGCGCCGCCGACTTCGCCGCGGCCAAGAACACGCTGCTGGGCCAGCTGCTCCTGCACACGCAGGGCATGTACCTGCGCATGCACGAGTTCGAGCTCGACGTGGGCAACATGCGCGACGCGCTGGCCAAGGACGCGGTGGTGCCGCTGCAGTCGCTGCGGGAGGGCGGGCCGGACGCGCACGCGGCCGGGCGCGAGATGGTGGTGCACCAGGACCGCTTCGTCCTCGTCAACGCGAGCGACGACACCTGGCGGTACATGCAGGACGACCTGGACGTCAAGGAGGCGCAGGCCGAGGCCATCGAGCAGGTGTACCGCGACGGCGGGCTGTCGGGCGAGCGGCAGTGGATGCGGCGGCGCGGCGGCGACCTGTACGCGCGCGGCATCGTCGCCGTCGACTACCCCACGCGGTACTACCGCCTCAAGGGCCACGGCCGCAGCACCATCTTCGTCGCGCCCGGGTTCGGGCTCATCCCCAGCACGGAGCAGACGGCCAAGAACGAGCGCAGCCCGGGCGTGCTGGGGCTGGTGCAGCCGCGCTGGCCCGAGCGCGTCAGCGAGTGGGAGCGCAAGTACAAGCAGCAGATCGCCGACGCCACGGCGCTGGCGCGGGCCAACTTCGACCTGCGCCGCGACAAGGAGAGCCAGCAGGAGCAGATCGACGCGCTGCAGCACGTGCTGGAGGCGACGCAGATGGCCAAGGCGGCGGCGGACGACGCGCTGGCGGCCGTCCGGGGCGAAGGGGAGGAGAGGACGCAGGCCGAGAGGGCGGTCGCCGCGCTGACGGCCCGGCTCGGTTCCCTGCAGCAACAGCTGGACGAGGTCCAGGCGAACCTGGACGACGAGGCCGTGCGGAACTTGAACACGACGTGGCAGGCCGAACGACAACGTGCCGATGATCTGAGCCTGCGGAACGACCAGCTCCGGCAGTTCTTGGCCAATATCCACGAGACCATGACCGCCGAGGGCATCACGAACGATGCCCTGCAGCAGCTCGTCCAGACGGCGCGAGATTCTCGATTCACACCGACGGCGACAGCCCCGGCGACGGCTCTGGTGAGGAGGACGGCCGAGTTGCAAGCCAACGATGATGAACCTCACACTCCCCCGAAGAAGAAGACAGTCATTGGTCGTGATGGTCTCCCCACTCCGATCACTCACTAGGGGGGGAGGATACTTCATGTCTTGGGTGTTTTCTATTGGGTGTTTTCTATTGATCATGGTGAGGCGAAGCGCATGGCGTTCTGTATTGCAGGACCCGTAGTGGCATCGTGTAGTCTTACATAGCATAGTTACATAGTATAGTAGACGGAGATTTGCTTCTATCCATACATGTTCATTTTTCCCTTGTTTGTTTGGGCCGTGATCCGTGGTGTGTTGTGTGTGTAAAGTCTATCTACAAAGTCATCGCCATGGCAACCGCCGTCTCACCCAGCCACCTTTTAATCAAACACACCGTTTCCTGCAACACGCGGCACCCAAGCACCGTGCACATGCTACCATTGGCCCACATGCCTGATATCAGATCTCTTGTGCTAATATTGGAGCGGCCGGTCGAGGCCAAGCTGTCGGCTTGTGACATCGATATATGCGTGGTGTCCTCGACCGGCCCTGCAGCTGCGGCTCGTGGAATTGTTGATCTGGTACATAGTACTTGGTATCATGTAAAAACCAGCCACCAGCCACCGGCCCCAGTCATCAAGGCCCTGCTTTATCTCATCTCCCCCGTTGCTCACTGATCAGTCGTCTTCCCCTACTTTGGTACTGTGCCAACTCATCTTGCATCGTGAGCACTGCCGCTGCTGATCTGGATCCAAGTGGTCGTGGTCCGTAGAGAGCGAGCAAGCCAGGGGTTTCTTCCCTTTCTCTTCTCCTGAGTGGTCTTTTTATTTGTTGGAATTGCGGATACATTCCATTCCTTCTCCCGGACGGACCAGACCAGGCCGGCTCGGATGCCCGCCCGTCCTCAACCCGGGCCGAGTCACTGATAGATACTCCGTACTTTCGTACACGCAAACATGAGTTGATACGGACCTCCTCCCATGAAGGCCGAGCACACTGCATCCCATAAAGAAGACACAGCAGGAGGAATGCTGCCATCCATCCACGACAGTAACGCGGTGCTCCAGTTGACTGGGCCCGTGTCCCCGGGACGCATCCGAAGATGGGCCTACGTGATGATCGCCAACATCATCCTGGCCACGATTGCCGTCCCCGTCCCCGTCTCCGCTTCCGAGACATCGCTTCTTCCGTACATACCCACCACGGTTCTCATACCAGGGTCTGTGAGTGGCCACAGTTCCAATAGCAACGGCAGCAGCACAGCATACATCTTCACCACGAACGACTCCGGAGACTCCGTCGACCTCCTGGCTCTCGACATCTCATCAGTGCTGGCCTCCTCCTCAGCCGGCAGCGCTGCCTCAACCTTGACATCCGGACTACCTTTTCTCTCGTCCAGCAGCAACACGACGACATTCACGCCCACGCTAGCCTCCGATGGCTCCATCCTCGTCTTTGCAGGCGACTGTGCCTCAGACTCCGGCTCCGCAGTGTGGATATACAACACCACCTCCTCCGGTCAGTCATCCTGGAAACAGCTCCAAGTTACCTCCTCGGACGCCACCACCGGGCCCCATCTCCTCGGCAGTGCTATCGCCTTCTCCGAGACCATCTCCCCGTCTGTCTCCCCGCCGCAGTTCTACGCTTATGGGGGCCAGTGCCCTAATTCGATGCTGAACGGTACGACATGGGTCGACGCCGCGGATTACTCCAATGCCATGGTACAGCTTACGCCCTCTTCGGACGGATATGAGGCGGAAACCTTATCGTTGAAGGCCCCGCCCATCGCGGAAGCCGGCTTCAGTCTCACCCAGCTGCTCCCATCCACATCCAACTTCTCCGGGACGGTAACCCAGGACGTCAACAGCGTGGTGCTGGGTGGCCACACCCAGACGGCCTTTGTGAACATGTCCACCGCTGCGGTGTGGACTCTGCCTGAGGCGTCGTGGAGCTTCATTTCCATCTCCGGCCCAGCGAGCTCCGCGTCCTCTGACACCAATGAGCTTGCCAAGGACGAGGAGGAAGGAGTGCAAGTTCAGTCTCGGTCCGGTCACACCGCGGTCCGGAACGAGGCCGGTACTAAGTTGGTGATTCTGGGAGGCTGGGTGGGAGATACGGGCCAGGCGGCGGAGCCGCAGCTTGCCGTCTTGGAGATGGATGAGAATGCGTTTGGGCAGTGGTCGTGGTCTGTGCCTGATGAGCAGCCATTGACCGACGGCAACGGTATCTACGGCCACGGTGCGGCGTTGCTACCCGGGAATGTGATGATGGTCGCGGGCGGGTATGCGATCTCGTCCTCTTCCAGCTCGTCTACTTCCGGGCTTGCCAAACGAGATGACATGAGTGTTGCTGGCAGCCAGCTCCAAATGTTCTTCAATCTCACCTCTCTCACATGGGCGGACTCATACACCAATCCTTCGACCCCATCTTCCAGCTCACAAAGCGGGCACACATCCTCCCCGACCTCCAGCAGACTCGGTCTTGGGCTTGGACTAGGCCTCGGCATACCCCTACTCCTCCTCGTCATCCTAGCCGTCGTCTTCTTCTGCATACGCCGAAGCCGACGCCACCGCCACAACAACCGGGACGAACACATCCGCGGCCTCACCTCCGGTGCAGCCTTCATCACCTCCGAAGAGATGCTCGAGGCCGAGCACGAGCGCGAGTACTCGTGGGGGCCACGGGGAGCCGCGCAGTGGTACAAGTACTACTACACCGGTGGGCATGATCCATACCTGCGCGAGGAGAAGTCGCTGGGGTACGAAAGTCTTCGCAACCAACGTAGCGTCCCGCAGCCCGACTCACAGGCTGGCTATCGCGGCTCCGTGAGGCGCAAGCCCGTGCCTAGAGTCGCGAAGGGACTGTACCAACCCACCGGAGTGGACGAGAGCAGAGCCATGGCCGTGATCTCGCCCATCCTGGAGGACGAAGAGGACGAGTTGTCCATGCATGGGGCCATCAGCCCGGACAAGGACATGGAGGGCGACGAAGACGACCTATTCGTGACGCCCTCGGAGGCAACCCCCATGCCTCTGGGGGGGTTCTCTCCCCGCCAACAGGAGCACAACACGAACCTCCCCGTCGCGCCCTCTCCGAGTCCCGGACCATCCAGCCCGACGGAACTGCACGTACCGATGAGGGTGCAACCCCAACATCCAGAGGTGCAGGACTGGGTGACCGACGTCGACGTCTCCGACGCGCTCATCACGCAACGGATCCAGCCGCACGTCACCACCATCACCACGACGCGCCGGCCGGAGGTTCGCTTCACCGACGACGACATCTCCCCGGGTGCCCGAACGGAGAGCAACCTGTCCGAGTCCACCAACCGCAGCGCGTTCAGCTTCATGCCCAACCGCTCCGACTCGCTGCGCGTGGCGCCGCTGGCCGTCGGCGGCAACTCGGACAAGCGAGGCGACACGCCGTACTCGGACAAGAGCAGCAGCAGCAGCAGCAGCAACGCCAACACCAACACCAACACCAACACCAACGGCAGCTATTCAACGGCCAAGTCGATCCCGACGCTGCAGCAGGAAGGCCCCACGCTGCTCCTGGGCCGGCCGCGGGCCATCTCGGCCATTCAGGACGTGGCGGACGACTACGATGAGGATCCGCTCACTCCCGGGAGCCCGAGCAAGAGCAAGCCGCCGCGCCGGAGCTGGTTCGGCAGCCTGCGGCGCGTCTTCAGCGGTGGGAACAGCAGCGGCGGCAGCTCGGAAGGCAGCTCGAGCCTGCGCACGGGCAGTCCTAGCCACGGAGAGAGCGGCGACTACGACCGGCTCGGCCTGGGTGGTCTCGGCCTCGGTGGCGTGGGGGCCGGGCAGCTGCAGAAGCGGAAGCAAGGGCGGTCGGCGTGGGCTGGCGCTGGAGCAGAGACCTCTGCCGCTGGCCATGGTCAAGGTGCCGGGGAGGGATGGGACGAGGAGGATTGGGATATCGAGAGGGCGGTCGAGCAGAGGCTGGTGCAGGTGATGTTCAGCGTCCCGAAGGAGAGGTTAAGGATCGTTAATGGCGAGCCGGATATCATCTCCATCGAGGAGTCTGTGGTGGTTGTGGATGTGGAGACGGAGGATGACGAGGGAGAGGGTTTGTCGCCTATCCTGGAGGAGGTGAAGATGCTGCAGAAGCAAAGAGAGGAGGCGGAGGGCAAACAGGCCGGTGCGGATGCGGGTGCGGATGCGGGTGCGGATGTGGGAGCGGATGACGAGGAACAAAGGAGGAACGAGGTCGAAAGCGCGACCGGTGGTGCTGAAGAAAAGGGCAAACAACGCGAGAGTCTCGCGAAGAGACAACCTCTGCTCGTCCAGATCCCGCCGCCACCTGAAAGCGAGACATCTGAGCTGCCCAGAAGAAGCTACTCGCCGGGCGTGCCGATGGAGGCGGAGGAGGTTAGATATGAGAGGCCGCGGACGCCGCCGCGGACGCGGACGAGAGTCCAGGAGATGATCGAGCATCTTGAGCAACGGAGCAGGAGCAGCAGCCCTGTCAAGGACAGGCTTTCGCCCTCGAGGGCTTCTTGAGACGAGGGGGATCTGTTTCCGGGGGCGTTTTGGGTCTTGATTCGGCATCATGATAATGAAGCCTAGGATATTTCAGACACGCTGGGACGAGAACGATGTAGACTGGCAGGGAGAGCATGATTGTCCGCAACGGCATGAGTGTACGACGACGGGATTAGGGGCTCGGGGATTTCAGATACCCGGGTATTTTCATGGATGGATCTTGCTGTCCTCATTTCAGCAGCATGACAGGCGTACTACCAGGTGTTCAAATGTAAACAGCTGCGGCTGATGATAGTCAGTTTCTCACCACTTTGCCTGCCCCCTCCCCCCTCCCCCCTCCATGTCTCATACATGCGGATACTGACATCGGCCGCCTGCAGAATATGGCGAGTGTGGAGTGGGCGCATACTGCCTCGGCGGCTGTGACCCTCGCATGTCCTTCTCCCTCGACAGCTGCGCCCCCGAGCCTCAGTGTGTTTCCAAATCCATGACCTTGGACTCCCTGGACACCATCGTCAGCCAGGACAAGTATCTCGGCGACTCGTCCGAGTACGACTGGGTCTACTCCGACGGCAGCCAGGTCCTGCAATATGACAGCAGCGTGATCCTCACCATGCCCGCCAACTCGTCCGGCACTGTCCTGGCGTCTACCGTGTATATGTGGTACGGCAACGTCAAGGCCAAGATGAAGAGCTCCCGCGGTGCTGGTGTGGTGTCGGCCTTCATCCTGCTGTCTGACGTTAAGGACGAGATCGACTTTGAGTTCATCGGTGCCGACCTCACCACCGCTCAGACAAACTTCTACTTCCAGGCTCTACCCGATTGTGAGTTGCTCCACGCTAATCTGACCGGAGGGTGACCGTATGCATGGACCTTTGCGCTCCAGGACTGACGAGGCCCTTTTTTTCTTTCTTTCTCCCAGGGACCAACTCGGCGAACATCACCGACCTCTCCGACACGTACGAGAACTTC
Source organism: Juglanconis oblonga (assembly GCA_003012965.1). Taxonomy (NCBI): domain Eukaryota; kingdom Fungi; phylum Ascomycota; class Sordariomycetes; order Diaporthales; family Juglanconidaceae; genus Juglanconis; species Juglanconis oblonga. The sequence goes on from MUZH01003446.1 coordinate 10,379, forward strand.
CACGAGTACGAGATCCAGTGGACCCCCGACACCGTCACCTGGCTCGTCGATGGCGTGGCCGGCCGCACGCTGAAGAAGTCGGACACGTGGAACGACACCACGCAGAGCTGGGACTACCCGCAGACACCGGCGCGCGTGCAGCTCTCCATCTGGCCCGGCGGCGCGGCCTCCAACGCCGAGGGCACCATCGCGTGGGCCGGCGGCGCCATCGACTGGAACTCGGCCGACATCCAGAAGTACGGCTACGACTTCGCGACGGTGCAGTCGGTCGAGATCGAGTGCTACAACGCCAGCTCGGCCCCGGGCACCAACAACGCCGTGTCGTACTACTACGACGGCATCGCCGGCACCAACAACACCGTCGTCAACGGCCGGAACGAGACGGTGATGGCGAGTTTCCTCGCCACGGGCACCGACATGGACGCGGGCGCCAGCTCCGGCACCGCCTCGGCCAGCAGCTCCGCCGCCACCGCCAATTCCATCCCCGGCGAGTCCTCGAGCGGCGTCGGCAACTCGGGCGCCAACGACGGCAGCAGCGGCAGCAGCAGCAGCAGCGGCGGTAGCGATAGCGGCAGCTCGGGCTCGTCGTCGAGCTCCGACTGCGGGTCGTCCGACACGTCCGATTTCACGCAGGGCTGCACCACGGGCACTAGCAAGAGCGGGGCCGTAGGGGTTCGCCAGGATCGGGTCGCGGGGGCGAGCGCTTTTGCGGCTATCGTGGCGTTCGTGTTCTTGGCGTGCTTGTGAGCCGGCGGGGACTTGGGCGGGGAGGACAGAGAGAGAGAGAGAGAGAGAGAGAGAGATGGTTGATGCATTGATGCACGATTAATACCTACTACGATCTTGACGATGATTTCTGGCCGCCCGCTTTCCACGATTGGATTACCCGCATCCCCTTCGTGTTGCCGGTTTTTTGTGGTTTTTTTTGTTTTTTTTGCTTTTCTTCCCTTCTTTTATTCTCCATGTATGCGATATGAGCTTTTTAGTCTACTCGTTGTGTTGGAAAGATCCTGCCGTCCGGACAGGGGAATAATTGGGCATTCGAGAGATGATGGATGGATGGATGGACAACATGTGCATAGAATGGGGAGGGAGATTGTACATGTCCTTTTAGGAGGGGAGAGGCAAGCAGGGGAAGAGCAATTGTGGAGGTAATGAATGGCAGGAAAAGCCGTCCGCTCCTTGATGTGTGTGTGTGTGTGTGTGCTGCTGGGCTGGGCTGCTACGAATACCCAGGAAACAATTGACTTTGGGGGAAGGGCGTTGGGAGTATGTATCATCAACACCCTGCAACTCCATAAAATAGATGGATGCATTGCATATAGTGGGCGGATGCAGTCGAGGAATTGAGACATACGTCTTATTCACGGGCCTTATCTGCCGCCGGCTCGAGGTGGAAACGGTTGGTGCCAGCACTTGCCCGGCATATAGCGCTGCTGTAGACTGTAGACAGGATAAGTCTCCCGAGTCCAGTGCGCGGCACCTGTATGGCCTGACAAGACTTGCAGGTGCCCGATGAGGAGACGGAGGTGTGTCGTTGGTTATGGCCAGAGCTGGGACGATGATGACATGCTGTGCTGGGGGGGGCAACTAATGCGTAGTAAAGTACTGCGACAAAGATATAGGCGTACTTTTGCCTGCCCTTTGAACGCGATTCTCATCCCTACAACCGGGATAGACTATTGTTACTATAGTAGGTAGAACGTTACTTTCGTTTAGACTAGCATGATAATTTAAAAGATAATTTAAACGCAGTGCAGAAGGACTTGTGCAAGGGCAATTTCAAAAAGTAAGTATCAATCAATAGACGAAAGAGTTCGAAATGCATTTTTATATAGTAGCATCATATCATTTGCTGAAACAGGGTGAGTCCTGGTGTAAAATGGGCAGTGTGCCCGTATTCTTTTGGTCGCCCCTACGCAGAGGTATACAGCAGAGGTATACATAGGTACTGTCCTGTCAACGCGGACCGTTCCTCCCTACATGTGCAGCTGGCTACCCGAAGCTGCAGCTGCAGGGGATATCCGGAATATCCAACTGTTTGCAGCAAGCCAAAACCTTAATAATATCTACCTACCTACCTACCTTACTTACTTGCTGGCCATTCGTGCCCGTCGTCCTCTTGGCTTTATATGCGTATCTCTACAGTCTACACATACCACAAAGTATCAAGCTATATTATCAACATCGACCTCACTACGTCGGTCGCGCTCAGGTTCGGATTCCATTGCACGGCTTTCCGTGAGTCCTCTCCTGAGGGGGCACACACCTACAACCGGGCCAAGCTGTCATACCAAGCCTGAAAAAGTATGTACCTTCTAGGAGGTAAGGAGAGGTAGGTAGGTGTCTGACGAGTGCCAGCTTGGGCTGTTCTCGGCAGTTGTTGAATCGCTTCCGCGTGTCCCTTATATACTCAAATGTTGCCTGTCCGACCCAATGCGGTCCAGAAAAAATTGCGCGTGATGGTGGACAGAAGAGTCTGCGGTTTTTTTTTGGGGGTTTTTTTTTCTTTGCCTCGGTTTGTTCTTCTTTTTCTTTTTTTGTTTTCCTGGGGGGCAGATGGGGGAATGGCCCGGGGGTTCACTCATGCACATGCGAAGGTTACATGAGCAGGTCCAGTCCTGGTGTCCGACACCGGTACCGGTGCTAGGAAGGCAGGAAGGAAGGGTTTTGTGAGAATTTTTAGGCCCCGCGGCTGTACCTTGCCATGGGGGGTTGTTTCCCACACGACCAAATAGATAGGAGGTACCTGATAGATAGGATGGATGGATCCGTTCAAAGGTACGTACATATGTACATATGTACATCCTGAAAGGACTGCACGGATACCTACCTAGTGACATGTGGAGACGTGGTCGAACTTGCAAGCAGGTCTCACAGGAACATGCGGGTTCTCGGGTCCCGAGGTTCCTGATGAGAGAGAGAGAGAGAGCCACTGCCACTCTAGTAGTCTCCGTGTCGGTATCAGTACTGTCCCATACCGAGGCATATATTCCAATGTGCTCCTGCAGGAACCGCAATGATGTGGGGGTGTCTACGCGCACTTGTGCTATATGGTGTATCATTCTGTCACCTTTCCAGGGATGCTTACACGGCATGGATGCCAGATGGGGGATTGGGAAACCGTCTCCGTATCTGGCAAACGATGGCAAACCATGCCCCCGGTCGAATATCTGGGCCCATCCGAGTGGCATGCTCAACAACACAGCCAGGTGGATCGGCGTGCTGACAGACGGAAGAAGACGAGTGAGACGAAGCAGCCCCGCCGGAGTGTCTCTATCGAACATGCACCGGCATCAAGACCAGAAGTCGTCATCCCCCCCCCCCCAATGCCAAGAAGCAGCAACAGCACAAGAGGATGCTGGGGGGGGGGGAAGTGACGGAAGTGGAGAAAGCGTCCTGCCTGCTCCATCAGTGCCCAACCCGAGCAAGGGTGACACGGCTGTGGTGGCGGGCCAGAGGAGAAAAACCCTTCCATGAGCTAGCTCTAGCTTGAATGAGCTGATCGGAGGTCAGCTATCAACACATGTCCATCCATTCCATTCAGGGTAGGCACTCGCGGTGTGGTTCCGGATTGGGCGTCTAAGTCGATCTTCCGGAGGCCGGGCCGGGAGAAGCGGGGCGGATGGTGCAGGGAAGTATAATAGTACGGCTCCGTGAACGGAGGACGGAGGACGGAGGCGGAGTTGGCCGGGGGCTTCATATGACCGAAGAAGGACAAGGTAGGGGAACCATGCTATGGCAGACTGGCAGACTGACAGACAGACTGACTGACTGACTGACAGACCGGCAGACCAAGCACAAATAAATCGCAGCATTGAATATGTGACATGACCTCCATCTGGTGGTTGTGGATCGAACAGCCATCTCATCAAGCGCGAACTGCACGTGGCCGGGGGGGACGTATGCGGGGTATGTGTGGGGGGGTATG
>MUZH01003447.1:0-14352 GCA_003012965.1 Juglanconis oblonga
GGTGCTCATATCTCCTGCATCCTCCTCGATGGGTTGTTATTTATAAACTTCGGGTGACCAGCCCTGCCGGAACATTGCGGATCGATCTAGCTGGGGTCCTCAGAAGGATGATATGGCATTATTTTGCATCAGGGTGACAGTTCCCGTTGACGGATATCTGGTGCGGGCTCCTAAAACCGCTTCTCTCGCTCGCTTCTGCATTCTCTCCTTGTGTTCATAATCATAAATTCATTCTCCGGGACCATGTCTCCAGTCTCTTCATCAAGCCACAGGCATTGTCTTCTGTAAGTGCTTGATTATTCAGGCCGGCTGACCAGACACAAGCATATTAAGTGGGTGGTTTTTTTTTCAAGCTGTTACTATGGCTATAAAGCTGTAACAGTTTCTTCATACAATGGAGGATGCTCGAGAGCCTAGCACCCACTAGTGAGTCCCTCCACATAGTGACACTAACGTGAAGAAGGAAGACTCCCTTGACCTGGAGGTCAAGCCTGTAGAGACCGATCGAGAAAGGATATGGCTACAAGGAGCCAAAGTGATCACCGATCCACAACAAGCTGAGGATCTTAGGTAGCAAGGATGGATTCTAAGGGAGACACATCGCAAACGCAAACGCCCGCCTAATCCTAACCGGCAAAGGAGATGGATGTGTGGAGCTCGCGAGGTTAATAATCCACAAGAAGCTGAGGATATGATCCAACGAGGGTGGATTCTGTATGAGGTTGAAGAGGAAGAGGAGGACGAGGACGACACGGATCAGCCTCAAGGCAGCAATAACCGTGTCAGGCAATGTTTATACGGGATTGAGGTGGCTGACGTGGCTGGCGATGGGGCGAAGCGAGGCATCGATCACTCGGAGGCCCAGCGCGGGCCCACGAAAAGAGAACGCTGCACAGCAACGGAAGACCGGCCGGTCAAGAAGCAACGGCTTGGACCTGCCAGCGATACTGCATAGCAAGTTCCCATGAACAAACACACATCCACTACAATTTCGCTATACTGCACGCTGGGGATAGACTCGTGGGAATCGTATATTAGGACTATATTAGAAGGTTCGAAGAAATAGCAGTATTAGGTATTAGGAAGGGCTGCTTTAGTAACTAGGTAAGGCTAAAGCTAAGAATTAGCTATATTAAGCTAGGAGAAAGGGAGGCTTAGACGACTTAGATATAGTTAAAGCGAGAGACTTAAGTATAGTCGAAGCTAGGGATCGGCTAGAATAAAGGGGTATCTATTAAAGATAAAAGGGAAGAACTCTAGTATAACGAAAGAAAGAAAGAGGGATAAGAATTAGCCGTCTTTTATATCTAAATATATACTGCTTTTACTTAGCTACTATATATGGTGTAGCAGGAACTCCTGTAGCAGGCCGGCTAAAGAGAAGCGCATTTCGCAGAGGACTCGTTTCCTGTCGCAACACGGATGATGCGAATTCCAGAATCGCCTCCAGGAGCCCCATGATGGAGCGAGCGACTCGACGATTGTGGCACGAATGTTTGCAAAGGAGACGATGCCCTTGAATCTCTTGGTATGCGAAAAGTTGAAGTTGTCAGAATACAAATAGCAGGGGGTAGGGCTCAGGTTCATATGAGAATTAGCACAATAGTGGGTGTTAAAGTAAAGTCATCGAGATCGGAAGACTAAAGGGCTCCGTTTTTGGCTGGAACCCATCATGGAGAGGCGTGAGGACCTTTGCAGTCATGATCCGCTCTTTTCCCACTCCCTATCCCGGAGCAGAGCATCTCGCCCGTGCTGTCATACTCACAAAGAGGATTTGAACTCACAACTAGTGGTGAGACCATCTTCTCGCAAATTCTAAGACGCATCTGAGACTGTGCCGTGGCAATATATGTGAATTTTCTACTGGTATCTGGCGGTGAAGCCGAGAGGGAGTGTCATCTGCAAGTCTCCTTGGCTCAACAAGGTGCCCGAGAAAAAGATGTCCTCGATTTCAACGGCACACTGTGTGCTTCAACCATCGCTTCGCCTGCTCCTGCGGCGCCAACGCATGAAATGGCAACGCAAATTTCATATTTCCACGTCTTACGACTCCCGCTGTCTGACCGGTTGACCATGTATGCCATTCTTGGTCGGTCTTCTCGTACAGTAACAGGACTACCACACACAAGGAGAGCCACATCTCCTGTCCAGCAAATATGAAGAAGTGGCTGCCAAAATCAAGCGTTTTCCTCCAGTCCCCATGATAAATGTAACGTGTCATTCCATGTTCGGTGTTCTTGATACTTGCCAATCGAATGTCTGGTCTGGTTAAGATACAAAACACATGCCGTCTCTCAACAACGTGTTTTAAGTCGATACCCAGTTTAGATGACTTCCGACAGAGAATCTGAAAGAGGGTTCGGAACCTTCAATACGTCATGGGATATCGTTTGGAAAACTTCCGCGCCAAATCTGGCTGTGTTGTCCGCACATTCTCAAGTTGAGCAAGCGAGATTGACTGTTGCAAGCCAGCATTGGCAAGTACCTAATGGCGAGTTACATGCAACCATTACTGGAGAATTAGTAGTTTGGTCTGAACTTTCCAGTAATTTCTGATTTGGGAGGTAGAAATCACCGATTAGATGTCTGCGTTGAAGGAATGGTTGAATTGCCACAAATATATAATCTTAGGTGCTAGGCTTTCAAGCATCCTCTATTATATAAAGGAAACTGTTAAAGCTTTTATAGCTATTTGACAACTTAAGAATAATAACTGCTGAAAAAAGGAAGGCTACAATTAGATATCGTTTTATAGATAATAAAAGGTTGATACTTTAATTATTTATATAGTAATGGTAGAGAGTTAAGTACCTTTAGCGGCTTCGGTGTTAATACTTCGTTAGTGGTATATCTTCTTCTTGTACTAGGTATACCTACTAAGTACCTAGGGGCCTAGGTTGTACCTAGTAGGGAGTGGGCCTTGCAAGTCTTGGTCAACTGTACCTGGTGCACGGCCGTGGCGGCAAGCCCGGTAAGCCGGGTAAGTGGCGGAGGGCGAGAGAAGCAAGATCTTTATCAGCATCCCACCAAGTTCTGCCACATCAATGTTAGGCACCTTAGCTCTTTTAGCCTTGACCACTTACCTGGGGTTGATGGAGATAGCGTGGCGAGCGGCTGAAGGTTACACCTCTACCAAATTCGCACCAGAGTCGGGCGGAACTCTATTGCAGAGACTGTATGCTTCTACCGAGTCCCAGAGCTAGGACCCTACAATGAAACATCAGGCATCGCTAGCCTAGCTAGGGGTGTGTGATGATGAACATGATTTGAGCTGCAAACGTCCAAACCTTTTAACCTCTCCACTTTCAACGAGACACCCGACTTCCCATCGAATCCTGGTACGCAAAGCTAGCCAGCATGATTTTGACCGAGGCCGTCTCCAGGCTCTGCACAACGAGCAATGTGTTGGTTGGCCTCCTCGCTTCCGCCGTCTTGTCCTTCTTCCTTACGTGGCTTCGTGCTCCGCGATATCCGAAGGACATACCATGGGTGGGTACAGGCAAGGGCTGGCTCGCAGCCTTCCGCGACATGAGGCAATGGACCCAGAGCGGCTACTGCGAGTTCAGCAAGAACGGAAAGCTGTTCATCGTGCCCGGTCTGCTGGGCACGCCTCCGGAGGTGGTGATCCCACGCTCGCAGATGAGCTGGATGCTCGACCAACCGGATAATGTCATCTCAACAGCCGCGGCTCACTATGACACGCTCAATGGGGCATACAGCTTCGTGAAGAGAATCATTCTTGAGGATCCATACCACGAACACGTGATCCATCGTACACTGGCGCGACACCTGACCGCTCTTGTCCCGGAGATTGACGAAGAAGTCCGCCTTTCTGTGGACAAGGTCTATGGCAGCGTCAACGAGAGAGAATGGCAAACGTTCAACATATGGGACTCACTCATGGAGCTTATTCCTAGCATCACTCATCGGGTCCTGGTTGGCCGGCCGCTTTGTCAGAACAAAGAGTACATCGAGGGGATGGTCGGCTTCAGCTTGTCTGTGACCCGCGACCTGGTCATACACCCTATGGTACCTGTCATCGTTAAGCCCGTCATCTGTCGCATACTCGGCCTGTCGAGCAAGTACAACTACTGGAAGACGGCGAAACACAGCGTACCATTGATTAAGAAGCGTCTCAGGGACATGGCTGCTGTGGAGAGAGGCGAACCGGAATACAAGGGTTGGCAACCGCCGGACGACTACATCACCTGGCACATCAACCTGGCGAAGGCAGAGGGCCGAGAAGACGAGCTGGACCCGCACCGAATCGCGCAGAGGATACTGCCGCTCAATTTCGGCTCGATTCACACCACAGTCCTGACGGGGTTGGGCACCTTCTTGGACATGTTGTCGCATGACGTCGAGCAGAATATCCTCGACTCCATCCGCGAGGAGATCCGACAGGTGTCTGAGGGAGAGCCGGATGGCTATTGGACCAAAGCGGGACTCGCAAAGCTACATAGGCTGGATAGTGCCATCCGAGAAAGCATGAGGGTGAGTGCGTTTGCGCAGACCATGGTGCCCAGAAAGGTGGTCGCGCGTGACGGAGTCACCAACCCATTCACGGGCCAACATTTCACGTATGGAACCACGCTGTCGTGTCCGATTTGGGGCACCCAGCATGACCAGGACCTGTATGGGGACACAGCGGACCGATATGATGCTTTCAGATTCTCCCGCGAGCGAGAACAATACTCGACTCGCACGGATACGGACAAGAGGCCAGAGGAGGGGCTTAGAGTGGCGAAACTGGGAATGGTGACGACAAGCTCGGAGCACTTCCCCTTCGGTCATGGGAGGCATGCATGGTGAGTGTCTTCATTCCGTGCGCCGTTGGAAACTGCGCAGCTAATCTTTGTCAAACAGTCCGGGGCGTTTCTTCGTCGCCCAGGAGCTGAAGGCTTTCTTTGCTTGTTTGCTTATGAACTACGACATCAAGCCTCTCTCGGAGAGGCCCAAAGGCAGTTGGATTGGCAAGACCTTGGTACCCCCAACAGGCGCAACGATGGAGATCAGGAAGAGGAGCAGCATAAGAAGCTAGTATATGCTTTGACGCATATTCATTGCGTGCACAGGTGCGTCCGGTGATATTGACCTATCCGTGAACATGTATCGACAGCAGAAAAAAATAAAAATATCAGCATAGTGGAATAAATCTATCAAAAATGGGATTAGCTAGATTCGTTATAGATTATTAGATATGACTCGACGGCCATGAACAAGACAAATCCATAGTCACACGTTCGTCATCCCATCAGGCGGAGGCTCTTTCCACGTATATGGTGCTGTGGATCACAGCATGCACCTGTTAGCTCTCGTGTATACACAGTCCTGAGACGGGCGTTCTTCTTCATTTCCCCCCTTCCTTTTTTTCCATACACCATCACACACACACCGAATACTCCCGCATCGTGGAACTCGTAACTCCCGAGCCACCATCTGAAATACAAGTACGATGCATACTATCAGCACCATCCTCCTCGTCACCACTGGCCGCCAGGTCTCAGCCAAATTCGCCTGGGACTGCAGCGTGTGGTATCTCTCCAGCACCGATCTAATTACCTCTTGCGAGACGTGGAGCCCAAACAATGGCAAGGTTACCGGCACTCTGGACCTGAATACTTGCATTGGCATCGACTCTAGCAACAGCATCACTTGGGGAGTCAAGTAAGTCTCTACTGACGCCCCACTTTCCTTTCTTTTTTTTGGGGGGGGGGGAGGTACGAACTGTGTGAATTGTCGTTGATTTTTCGTTAGCGGAGATGCTTTTAAGGAGTGGTGCAGTGATTGTTCCTTCCAGGGCAGCGAGACCACGATGCAGTGTTCCTGTATCAACTCAAAGACTGGTCAAGCCAGAACATCGTCTCTCGATCTCGGTGAGTGCCTACTGTCTGTTCTATTGTTTTGTCTTGATGGTATGAAAATTACGGGTGGGCCGCTGCTAACAATCCGTCTGCTTTATTAAGACTCTTCAAGCGGGCTTATTACTGTCGGGTCCGATGGACACCCTACCTGCTGAAAACATCATGTGGATTATCATCCTGCATGCGAATCGAGAAAGGATTGGCTGTTGGCCTTTTCGGGGAGGGGCCAGTAGGCACGGAATTATTATTGTACCCTCGGGTTCTCGGCCGTAATTTCGGGATATGTATAAATGTACGTTGCTTTCTCTAGTCTGGGAAGCGCGTATCATTCGTCTATTTCTGATATACTTCACATCAGCCCATTTCTCTGAAAATGGCTCCTGGGAAATCTGGCTCGAATGACATCAGCCAACCTCTACTCTTCATCATAAAACAAGCACCATGCCCCTCAACGTTGTCTCAGCTGATGAACGATTTGTCTATACATAGGTAAGCCAAAGCAGGGGAGAGGCTGCAAGTACTCTTGGGCCTTGCTTTCCTCTCACGCTCTAACTTGCATGTCTCCCTCCCTAGTCTCTACCTAGGCATTATAGGGGCATGAAAAAATGAAGGAAATTGTGTTATATTGGCTGGCTCTCAGACACATATCCAAGTCCAGACCACCCTCCTGTCGAACCATCAAGAATATGTGGTTGTTGTTTTTAAGCTGTGAATATAACTATAAAAGCTGTAACAGTTTCCTTCATACAATGGAGCATGCTCGAAAGCCTAGCCCCCAATATCATACAGTGTAGTACATACTATCCAAATGGGTTTGGGCAAAATTTTAAGCATTCCTCCTCCTTGAGTACTGCCTGCCCAGGTTAAACGATGTATGGCTTACCTTATACTATTTCCGAGTCCATCCCAGACGCCTGGAAACTCATCATCCAACTGTTTGTCGCAAAATCTTACGGCGATGCCGGCACAGCAACCTGTATATTATCCAGTGTCTGCTGGATGATCACCGGGCTGTACAGCAGATTCAAAAGCTCCTGATCATCCAGATTCCCCCCCGCCATCCTCCCCATCCTCCCCATCAGCTCCTCCGGCGTCGGATCCGCCTCCACGCCCGGGAGCCCGGCATCCCGCCCCGCCTGGCGCTCCACCATCAGCTGCTTCTCGCTCCGCAGCATCAGCCGCCAGCCGCGCATCAGCTCCGTCTGCCGCCACGCCCGCCGCTCCTCCGCCGACCTCAGCGCCCGCCGCGCCGGGTCCAGCACCGCCGGGTCCAGCTTCGTCGCGAGCACGGACAGCGCCTCGCAGACGAGGTTCTCCAGCGCGCGGTCCTCGAGCCGCGCCAGCTCGCGCACCGCCGCCGCGCGGTACGTCTGGATGTCGCCCCGCCGCCGCACGCGCGAGAGCGACTGCAGCTGCGTGGCCGCCGGCCACGCTCCTCCTCCTGCTGCTGCTGCTGCTGCTTCTCCTGGCCCTCCTGCCAGCAGGGGAACAGGGACCCGGCCGTCGGGTTGGATGCTTTGCGTCAGGCCGTCCATCTCGTCCAGCAGAGTGGCGTGGGCCTGGAAGCCCAGGTGCAGCAGGCCGATCTCGCCCACCAGGTCGATGAACGTCATTGCTTCGTCCATGACATCCGCGGGGAGCACGCCGCCGACCATGCCGCCTAGGAGTTCTGTCATGAGTTTCCGCTGCAGCGCGTCCCGCCAGCCGCCGTTTATGGTGTTGGGGGCGGGTTCGAGAGCCGTGAGGCGGAGGTTGGTCATCTGGCCGGTGAGGAGGTTCCTGACGTTGGCCGTCCTCGTTCGCAGGGCGAGTATGTAATAGAAGAAGGTAGCTCTGAGTTGCTGGTCCTGCTGCAAGTACCTCATGAGAACATCCTGCTGATAGGCAATCTCTTGGTTCACCACGCGGCTCAGCTCCAACATGCCGCCCAGTACACGCCGTATACTTTCGTTCATCTCCCGAATGCTGTCTCTGGCGTCAGCGGCAGCGAAAGGTGCTGTGCCCGGCCATATGCGGCCATTGATCAGCATCACCATGGTCTCATAGTCGTTGGAGACGTCGGTAGTCGCCCTGGCCATCTCCTGGTCCTTGTAAGTCCACGCCTGACTCTCGTTTCTGAACCGTGTCGCAAGTACTCTGGCTGCGGCGGCCTGGTGTATCAGAGCAACCATGTAGGTGCTCATCAGGAAAAGGCTCCTCTCCTCAAGCTGTCGGATCACCGTTCTCCGAAGCCACCGGTAGTCGTCCGCACCAAACACCCTGGCCAGATCGTCCCTGTCGTCCAGCATCTTTTGCACCGTCGTGGATCGTAGCAGCAGAGTGGGCAGGCTCGGGTCGTTCTCCGACAGCTTGAGCGCGTTGTGCTTGAATTTCTGGAAGCTGGACTGCCACCACGACTTGTGGAAGTACCGGGCGTACCACTGCGTAGGGACCGCGAAGTTCTCGCTCCAGCTCTGGACGCGGGGGTCGGCCAGGTAGCGATGATATGCGAAGTCCTCCTGGTCCTCCAGCGTGAGTCCCTGTTGCAGGGGCTGAGAATGTACGTGCGGCCAGGGGAGGAGCGAGATGACGGGCCTCAATGAGGATTCTGGACGGGAGATTTGGGAGAGATTCGAGATGCGGCCTCCCCAAAGTTGCTTCTCGAAATTGATGCCCTCCTCGCCTTGCGGGTCGTCTTCCATGAATAGCTGCTGTACCAGGTAGTCGCGGGTGTAGTGTCCTTCCGGCGCGAGTATTCGAGGCCCGTAGATCTGGTCTCCCAGTCGGTTCAGACTATGGAAAAGCGGCACTGTCAGCCTCGCCCCGAACGAGGTCCTCCGCAGCAGTTGAGGTCTCGTCATCATCTCCTTATGAATAAGGGCGCATGCATGAGCTAGCTCGTGCAAGATCTCCACGGCGATCAAGAACGTGTACGACGCTCTTTCCGAGTGGGAGAGATGCCGCGATATGAGCAGCGGCCAGATCATGGCCGCATTGATGACGATGTGGAGATTCCAGTCCCCCCAACATCTGGTTCTTGCCCAGGCACCCTGCGCGTGGACAATGCTGAAGCCGAGACTCTGATACAGGATTTCGAGACAAGCGGCCCTCGCTACCGTCGAGTCGAAACCCATGCCTTTCAGCCTTCGCATCTCCGGATAGGGGGCCGGCACCCGGGGGTCATTTTCGTCGTCCTTCAGCCATACGGATGCATACGGCGTGCCGCCTTGCTCTGCTCGCTGTGCAGGGGTGCGGCCATCTTTGGCTTGAGGCACCGGTCGAAGATGGAATGGACTCGTGATAGCCAGCCAGCACGGGTGGTTGGACTTTATGATTCTCGACGCCAGTTTCAGGGCCGGTTCGAGGGCATCCCAGACCCGCTGGTTCGTCTGCGCGTTGTAAACACCTGCTTTTCCGTCGAGCAGAGGCCCATATCGCACGTCCCAGTAGCCGCTCCACTCCCCTGGTAGGTGACCTTCTGTCTGGCTCCATCTGTGTCTACCAAACAACCCATCGACGGGCTCGTCCAGATCGGGAGGCCAGGAGACAGGCATTCTGGGATTGAACGCGCCCTGCGCAACCAGCTCAGCCGAGGTATAATCAAAAACGATAGCCTGCAGACTCTCATCGTATGCGTCATCCTCCGGCGGCTGTGCGGATGTTTGAAAAGCAGGGTCGGTGGGCGTCAATCCCGAGTGGCCCCAGGCATCCCTCTGGATCTTGCGGTGCACACCGAATAGTCTGGCATACTCGGTGGGGTTTAGCCGATCATCCTGCGGGCGGATGGCGGGCCTCATCATCTCAGTGAAGTCTCCCAATCCAAGCTGCTCCGCTTGATAGGAGACTCCATACGAAGCCACTTGGTAGGTTCCATCCCAAGTTGGGTCTGACCAAATTGGGATCGTGGAAAACTTATGGAAAGGCGTCAAATCGGAGATCCAGCCTCGCGTCTGCTCCAAGCGATTGTAATCCTCCTGGGTGAAAATTCCAGGTGGTGCGCCGGCATTCGCTATCGCGTGAGCTCGCTGTTGCTGTTGCTGTTGCTGTTGCTGTTGAACTGGTGGGACCGGCGCCGCTGAGGCCTGGAGACCGCTCGGTCCAGGCTGCCTTGACATATTGAGCTCGTTCGATGCTCTGATAGAGTAGGGTAGTCTTGGTTGATCGTACGTGTACTATGAAGTTGCACAGTGGAAGGACTCGAGACTCAAATTTCAATGGCATTTTTGCGCATCGAACAGGGTTGAGCCCAGCCGGACCAGATATCTCTAGGTATTTTACCTACGCAAGTTTTCAGCCCAGGTAGCGACCACGTACGAGGTTGTCCACGCAAACGCGAGACATGAAAGAGAGGACATCGGGAAGAAAAGAACAAGGGATTCCACCCTGCCCTTTGCACTTTGGAGAACAAGTTCTTTGTGAAAACGACCCACATGGCATTCATTCCTTCTCCGCAAACGGTCATTTAGCAGCGTCGACATTGTTCTGTGGTGTGGCAAAATGCAGTCTGCAAGGCCCAGTCTCTCCACATCCACATCCACACCCAGACATCAATCCCTCCATGCAGGACCCGAAGGTAAAACTTACGAGGCATGAGTTGCAATTCAAATTCAAATTCGCCGTCGCTAATGGCTACTCTGCTGCTCTGCTGTTGCGGAAACCCACTGCGTGCTGTTAAAGCCATATCAAATATCCTACTCCTACACCCCCCGTAAACCTTATCAGATCCGCCAGCCCCTGCCCTCCTACCCAGATTCCCCTTGTTCCGTGGTCCCAAAGGTGTCGGCCAAAATGACCGACTGACTGTTCACAGCCTGCCTGGTTGGCAAGGCCTGAGAGCTTCATCCTGATCTCATCCATCCATCCGTCACCGGTCTCTTCTTTGGGCTCGTGTCTCCTAATGAATGTACCTTCCCGTTCAGAGACAGCCTACAGGTCGAAGTCATCGATCTGGCTCCTCCGTACGCCGCGTCATTATGCTGGCCGCCCCGGATTGCCATCCTACAACGGGGACGTCGGACTTCTCGCTTCACGTCGACTCGGACTGCCGGCGGCGGGGGATGGCGGACCGAACGGCCGGACACCAAGTCCATCATCTTCAGCCATCTAGTCTTCGCTCGGCACAGTCGCCGACAGCCACTTGACTTCGACAGGCATCTCCATCCATCCACAATCGCCAGATACTTCACTCGATGAGTCAGCATGTATAGCAGAAGGGAGGTAGGTCACTTGTCATCCAGGTCCATAATGTGCAAGACCACATTCCCCTTCCACCATCTCACTCGGCTCCAAGTCCACCACGCGGTAGAGTGCATCCGTTAAGAAATGCTAAGCGAATGTCATAAAAAAATAATACAGGCCAAAGATGAATGTGATGTGTAATGTGAGGGATGTCCATTCATCTCGCTGATGTGGCAAGCCTAAGTATATGTGGGGGATGATCTGCTAATGATACAGGGCTCTAAAATGAGCCCACGTTTTCCCAAACCTTTTTGCGAGCCTGAGAATCTGGACGAGGTTCTTCCAATGTTGCGTATGGGGGCGTTTGACCACATGGCGTGTAAGAGGTGGCAGCAAGCGTATGTCGGAATTCGAATTAGGTTTGTGCTGAAGCCAAGGGTCGTTTCCTCCCATCCATGAGGAGTAATCTAGAGGGCAGTCTAGACATGTCGTCATAACGAGGCGTAACAGTCGTCGAGGCATGGTTGACGGTCATCTCTGCCGGGTATGCGTCTATGAGGGTGGCTGAAAAGAGATGAACCGTATCTCCAACTCCTGAAAACGAGTTTGCATCCTGATCCTGTCAAGCCTGTTCCAGCCATGCCCCGTGAAGAGGGGTGTGTAAGTGTCGTACGGCATAAAATGGTCGCCCATGTGAGGTCTGCTGTGAAGAAAATCCCGATCGACTCTGAAATCCGCCCGGCCGCATGTCTTCTGTTTGATGCTGGATGCATTCCATCGTCAGATCGTGCAACCAGCATCATATACGATATATCTTTCGCTGACGTCGAGATGTCTGCTGAATGACGGCTGTATGTCGCGTTCGATTGGTATTAATTCGCAAAGGCAAGCCCCCCCCTTGCTTGATGCGAGTGACGTAGGGAAAAAAGGAAGAGGATCCGGAAAACCGCAGCAAGAACCGCCGAAAAAGATAAACCCATCGCAGATGAAGAAACGATAAATAGACTGGAAAAAGACCATACGCCGTAACGAAAAGATGATCGTTGAATGATGAAGCAAGGGTATCGGTCGTCTCTCATCTCTCCAGACTGTTTTTGGTGGAGCCAAAGTTTTAGTGGGAGTAGAGGCTGCTGCTGCCGCCGCTGCCGTGGTAGTTGTCGGATGAGTCTGCTCGAGAGCCGGTCAGCAACTCTGAGTACGACTCGGAGGACGTCAAGTTTGACGAACCGCTTCCTCTCTGCGCGTGACCGTTGGCTCGGCGGATCGCGAAGCCACCAGAGGTCTCCCAGCCGTTCTCGGGACCGCGGGGCTGTCGCTCGGGCGCGTTGCGACCATTGACGCCGTTCACGCCGGGACGCTGGCTGCCAATAGCACCAGGGTTCTCCCGACGGCTCGTGTCGTATGGCCCCTCCGCCACGCTCAAGGAGCTCAGGTTGTTGGTGACGGCGGACAGGCTCAGGTCCGAGGCACGGTGGTTCAGACTGCTGCCACCAGGGGTGGTCGGGGTGGTGGTCATTCCCGGGAAGGCGCCCGACAGGTCCTGTCGGGAAGAGGACATGCCCATGTCGTTGAGGCGGAGAGAAGAATTGGCGTAGGCCGACTCTCGGGGGCTGGGGGTCCTGGCCTGCATGCCAGGTCGTCCCAGCTCCGCCATGCTGCGGATGGTTCTCAGGTTGGACACGCTGTTCAGACCATCCGGGCTGCCCTCAGGAAGCTCCAGCGCGGGGTTGCCGTGTCGACCAATGGTGCCGTATCCGTTGGAACTCGAGGTCCGCTGCTCGCCGAAGTCGATAGTGGCGGCGCGCGCCAGACTCTTGTTGTTGCCGGGGTACTGCAGCTGCTCTACGACGGAGACAGGAGTGTGGCTAGTGCTCATGGCCAGCGAGGGAGGTGTCATACCCTCCTTCCACACGATCGTGCACCGGTTCTCGTTGGCACCGACAGACTCATGGTGCAGACCCAGGTTGTGGGCTAGGGTGTGGATCAGGCGCCGCTCCTCGGGAGTGTTGGAGGCCTCGAAGGGGAGATATTCGCGCACGGAGTGGTCCTCCTTATACTTTCGAAGCTGGACGTAGATCTCCAGTGTTCTCCCATCGTTCAGGTCGGGCATGTCTGTCAGGTGGGATTGGTGGTCAGCAATATGAGACGGGAGAGCGACGGGGAAAGGGGAGTACTTGCTGCTTGGCGAGGTCCGCGAGGGTGTGAGCGCGACCTCAGTCGGCTGAGCGACGAGAGACTGGAGCGAACCCTGGTGGGTGAGGGGGATGGGGCGGTGCTGCTCCTCCAGCTGGCCTCTCTTCTGACGCTTCTCGCGCTCGATACGCTCCCGTTCGTGCTCCGGCAGCATCTTCTTGTACTCGACGCGCAGCTTTCGACCATGCACGTCGAACTGGTTCATCCTCTCGATCACCTGGCGGGTCTCCTCAGCACTCGAGAAGTTGGCGAAGGCCAGGCCCCTGAACACGCCGTTGTCGAAGTGGTAGTTGAAGGCGTAGGGCTGGGGCAGACCCATCTCGATCATGATGGCTTGGAGGACCTCCTTTCGCACGTTGAAGGGGATATTCTTGATCACAATGGCGGTGGGGATCAGGTCGTCCTTCTTGTCCTGCTGGGAGCGAACGTCTTGGAACATGGCCTGCTGGGATCGCAGCTGGTCGATGCTGCTGACCATGTGACCATAGGGGATGCTGGCCATGGGTTGAGCGGGGTAGACGGGCTGGGGTTGCTGAGATGCCTGGAGGCCCATGGCGGGCTGACTCGAGGGGTCCGGTTGTTGCATCCAGTACTGTTGGTGAGGATTAGTGACAGATCGGGAACGCGTGGACGGAAACAACAAGAACGGAGATTGGCCTGCACTGACGTCTGGTATGCCCGGTCTGCGGTTCACGGCGCGAGGACCTCTCATGTCAGGAACAGGGCCGCTGACGGTGGCAGAGCTGCCGTTGTAGTTCCAAGCGGTCTGGTTGCCAGCCATGTACTCTCCCGGCATGCCGGAGACGGTGGGAGCGCGGCTGATGGTGTCGAGGATGCCATAGCCATCTCTCATGGGATATATGCCAGCAACCTGCTGGCTCATGGCGTCCATCTGCTGGGGTTGCTGCTGCCTCTGGGCCTGGCGCGAGACACCCATGCCCGAAGGCAAGGTAGCGTAGCCCGTCCGCGTCGAGGTGGGGGATCGGTTACCCATACCACCATTGTAGTTACCGTACGCGGCGAACGCGTCGGGCTGCTGCGGGTGACTCATGATTGTCATGTAGCTGCGGGAGACCGGCGAGGGTTCCGAGTGCTCGCTACTGTGGGAAAGAAGGAGGGGGGGGGGGGAGGTTGGTTC
>MUZH01003448.1:0-14358 GCA_003012965.1 Juglanconis oblonga
GAAAAACTATAATATTTCTACTTTAAAAGACGATGCTTTTTTTACGATAATTTTTTATTTATATCTACCTATACGAGCTATAAAAGAAGAGATGCCAGTATTAGAATAACTAGTATTACGGCTATATATAAGGCATAGTTAGAGACTCCGGTATTAGCTATTATAGCTAGCAGACTATAGCTAGGCGTAGTTATATACGCCTGAAATAAGTATTTAGGCTTTATATAAGGATCGGAGACTTCGTCTCCTCCCCTTCGTACGAGGTAGAGCTGAATAATATATATATTTGTCTCCACCCAGCGCAGAATAAGAGAATTGTATATATATGTATAAAGGCCATTTAACATAAGCCTTATATTTAGAAAACTAATAAAAGGTATCTTATAAAGCTTTTAGCAAAATTTATTATATTAATTAAGCTAGGAAGAGGATATTTTTAATATATAAAGATAAGTCGTTAAGGTTATTACTACTTAATATATAGTTTCTATAGGGTTACTAAAGCCTTTTTACTAACCCTTTAATATAAATCGGCAACTATTTCTTTTATAATAAGGAGGGAGATAAGCTATCTATTAGTATAAAGCTTATTACTAAGGCGCTTACTATTTATAACCTTATTAAAGTCTATTTTACTTTATAGAAAAGGATAAGATTACTAATAGTATAAAAGCTTTTAAAGATATAAGTAAACTTATCCTTTTCGGATATATTTTACTAACCCTTAATAATATTATAATACTTTAGATAAATATAGTATTATTATTAAAAGTACTTTTAAAACCCTTCTTAAATCCTTAAAGCGGCTTTACTTTAACCTTACTAATAATAAGGATAAAAATAGTTTAAGGTTATATTAATATATATTAATTATAAAGTTAGGTATTAATATCTTATTATATTAAAATAATTATATTAAAGCGATATTAATATAGCTTTTTAACAACTATACTTTAATATTTAATAAGACTTTAATTACTTATTTTAAATAAGTAGGTAAGGATAAGCTTATTAATAGTAACTCTAAAGTATTTATAAAGAAATAAAGAGAGGTCTCTTAAGAATCTCTATAATATTAAATAGGCTTATAAGGTATTAATTAAAGTAATTCTATAATAATACTTTATAATAATATTTACTTATAGATCTTTTCTAATATATATATACCTTATATTATCTTTATCCTAATAGCCTATAATAACATTTTACTAAGCTTAAATTATAATAATCTAAAGGTTATAATAAGTATTTCTTAATTTTAAGTTAAAATAATAAAAATATAATTTAGGAATTAGAGCAAAATCTTAATCCTAAAAACCTTTTTCTTTAGCTAAATTTCTATATAATATCTTAACTAGCTATATATAATTAGATTTATCTAAAATGTTTTTATAAAGTTGCCTTTTCTTTTTCTCTTTTTTAAATTAAGCGATTAAGATCTCTTTATTTCTCCTTATATTCTTATTCTAAATTCGGAAGTATAGCTAATATAGCAGAAAGTATTTAATAAATATAAGCTAATAGATTATTAGCTTTATTAGCTTTAAGTTAAAGAGCGCTTTTTAAAGGTCCTTTATATTATAGATATTAAGGAAAAGCTTCCGGAAAGTATCTTTATTTATTAGGTAATAAAGAGTAATATAAGTAAGTCTTTCGCGCCCCTTATTATATTAATAATAAGGGGTAGGATTCTTAGGGACTTTTATTTAAAAGAAAAATATATATAGCCTTATTTTCCCTATATATACTTAAATAAATAATAAGCTCTTTATTTTCGTTATACCTTATTATAGCTCGATTATAAAGTATTTAAAGGTAGGGTTATTAGTTATTTTCTTCTCTTTACCTATAAAGCTTTAATTTTATTTCTTTTCCTACTTTATCTTTTAGTTTTAGAGAAAGGCTTTATTTATATAAAAGTTCTCTATAAGCTATTTCTCTTTTTATTACTACTTTCTATTTATATACTCTTTTAGCTAAGGTAAAAGCTTCTATAGCCTGCCTTTCCTTTTCTTTTCAAATAAGAGGTAGTAAATCTTCGATATTTCGGCGATAATAAGGTTATATATTAGCAATATTAGAAAGCGGTCTTAAAAGCCTACTACCCTTTTATTTAGGTAAAGATTAAATAAGGGGTAGGCTATCTTTATTTCTAGGTCTTATATCGATATACTTCTATATATCTTTAAGATAACCTTAAGGGCGTTATTCCATATTTATTATAGCCTTTTCGTAATACTCTTAAGTATGCCTCTTAATTTTATTAGTATATTATACTACTGCTTTATACGATATTACGCTTCTTAGGCACTTTATATTTATCTTTCGGGCTCTTTCGAAGCTATATCCCTATATTATAGCCATAATCCTTATAAGGGCGAATTGCTATACCTTTATCTTTGCAAGGATCTTATCTCTATATAGACCTTAATAGAGCTTTCTATCTAGCCAGACTCCTAGGAACCTAACTACCGTCTCCGGCTGATAAACGACCTCTCTAAGACGTACCGCCTTGCTAATCGGCTGCCTCTTCCTTATCTAATTATATAGCTAGCGCATTTGCTAAATCTAAACGCTATTAAGTACGTTTAAAAGCTTTTAAAGTAGGAGATTTACAGATTAGAACCTAACTTCTCTAAGTTAAACACTAATATTGCAGATAATACATATACTTAGTAGCTAATTAAGGAGGCGTAGTCTAAAGTCTAACATAGATTTAATTCCAGATCGGCTAAAGGCGTATAGAAAAGCTAGGAGATAGTATACGCACTATTAAATCAGAATGCAAATAAACTTACTTATATTCGAATTGCATTAGAATCAATAGAGTTATATATATATAAAGGTTATAGCTATATACTGAAATAGCGAGTAAAGTGGGTTGGGATCTATATAAAAGTCCAGTCGCTGTACCTACCTACCTGCCTATGATCCACGTGTCTGCTCTGGGATAGAAGATCAGGAGCAATTCCGATCGTTGGGTATCCGATACTGGTCAAGGTCGGAATATCTGGAACACACCAGACCTATCCTGGACAGGCAGGTTGGTGATGAGATGAGATGGGAAGTTTTCAGACAAAGGGTGAAGTAGTAGTACAAATCGATAATGACACCTAGTCGGCACATCCGGCCCCTCTTTCATCTCAGCCTGCTATCGACACAGCCAGCACTTTATTTTCGCAAACGCCCGTAGTCCTGGGACGTGACGACTTATTGATCCCAGCCTCTAGGAAACCTGCCTGGGTCGCAGTCGAGCTGCAACCTTCCACAAAGGATGCTCAAATGCATGTTGCCAAACACCTCCTGCTCTCGGGTATCCTAGTAATCGTAGTTGTCACGGCCGCCATAGCCACCACGGCTGCCACCGCGACCGCCTCCACGGCCGTAGCCACCGCCTCCGCCACGGCTGTAACCACCGCGATCTCCACCGCGGCTGAAGCCTCCATCCCTGTAGCCACCGCCTCCACCGCGGCTGAAGCCTCCACCGCCACGGCTGAAGCCTCCCTCGCGAGGAGCTCGCTCGGTCGCCTCCCTGACGCTCACATTGCGTCCATCGATGCTGGAAAAAGATGGGGTCAATCTACAGTCCGATAAATAACCGCAGCCCTCCCCCCTAGCGAGTTAAGGTAGGAGGGGCGGTAGTTGGGACGAAACAGGAACAGCTTGACTCACCTAGTCTCGTTGGCCTCAGCGATGGCGTCCTGGGCACATGATTCGCTGGTCTTGTCACCAGTCTGTGCATCGCTGAACTCGACGAAGCCGAAGCCCTTGCTTTGGCCGTCGGGCTTCGTGGGGATGATCTAAGACGCAGGAATTAGTTTCTCATGTATACCAGGCTAGCGGCGTTGGGATCGACCAAGCACGCAAGATCGGGCCACACCAAATTATAGGCGTAGATTTGACAACAGGAGTACTCACAACGCTCTCGATCATGCCAAACCGCTCAAAGTGTTCCCTGAGGGAGTGCTCGTTGGTGTCCCAAGACAGACCACTGTGTGCGCGTGTCAGCGAAAGGCAAAGGAGGATTTCCATGGCTTCTTGGCTCACTTACCCAATGAAGATCTTGGTCGAGGCGACACTGGCTGAGGCCGAGAAGTATCTGATGGTAAGGATTAATATGACTTTGCCCTTGACTGGGCGGAAAAGAAGCAGACACACACCTTGGCGTCCAAACCAAGGCATGCCGCAAGGCAAGATTGAGGGGCGTGAAGAGATGGGAGGATGTGAGTTTGGAGTTGTATTGATGTACGTAGATAGCACTACTTAGGTACACAATGGTTGGGTAGAAAGAGAACACCTCTCGTACACCAGACCAGGCCACGCGAGCGTGACACTGCTGATGCCCGTATGGGGGCATAAGAACCACGAGATATTGACTTCGGCAAAGTATGAAACTCATACCGAAGGTTGTACCTGGCCATCTGATGATCCATCGGAGGCATGTTCTCTTTCTTTCTGGGGGGGTATGGGAGGGGGCGAAGACGCAGCATCAGGCTATACTCCCCAGATCGGGGGAGTCTCCCATGTGCGCGTGGCATGTCAGATGGGACAAAGCAGCCCATGAGACTTGTCACAACAGCGAGTATGAAAATTTACCTCGACAGAGCAGGACCGGATGAGGCAGCGGGCATGGACATGCTGGCCATGACCCGCGTTGAGGCTGCGAGGCTGCGGGAGAACATGTTGAGAGTTGTTAGAGGGTCGAGCAGATGGGTCGAGAAAGAAACGATGAAAGAAGAGCGGGAATTGCTCAAGGTTGGAAGACGTTGGTGGTGATGATGAAAGGAAAGAAGAAGGCAGAACAGAGGCGCGGTTGGAAAATTTCAATGGCGACGAGACGTGACGTTGAAGACCCTGCAAGCTGCAAGACCCTGGTCCCCTGTCAGCATCCCAGTCCTGCCTGCCGTCCTGCCTGTCATCCTGCCTGTCGTCCTGCCTGCCCTGTCAATCTCTGAGCCCCGCTGCAGGTGTGAGAGCTCCAGCTGTCCCGCGACATCATTCCAACCAACAACCAACCTGGACTGCCCTCCTGTCACCAACTTTGTCCCTGACTTACCGACGAACGCACGAACGCCTCTACACCTGCCCCTCCTCTTCGCCTAGACATTACCTCTCTTGTCTCCCTCCGTTGCCGAAGAACTTCTCAACCCCCATAAGGAAGTACCAGCAACCATGGCGACCTCCAAAGCTGACAAGATCGAGAAGATCATTACCCGCCTGCAAGCCCGCATCGGCGAGGGACAGTACTACGAAGCCCAGCAGCAGACACGCGTAGTGGCTGCACGCTACATCAAGGCGACCAACTGGGGCGCGGCCATCGATATCCTCTACAACGTGTCGCAGTCGCTGCTCAAGGCGGGTCAGGGCGGCAGCGGCGGAGATCTCTCCGTGTTCCTGGTGGACGTGTATAAGCAGGCGGAGTTGAAGCCAGATGCCACTTCCAAGGGGCGGCTGCTGACCTGTCTGCGGTTGTTTGAGAGTGGCGAGCCTACGAGGAAGAAGTTTGTGGGCGAGATGATTGCGTGAGTGCTGCCTTATTTATTATCCCTGCCTACATAGGTACCACCAAGGCTGCTAACGTGTCTCGCACGACCAGCTGGTCCTCCAAGTTCGGCGAGTACCCAGCCGGCGATCCTGAGCTGCACCACGTCGCAGGCAGCCTCTACGCCGAAGAACACGAGCCCTACGAAGCCGAGCGGCACCTCCTCCTCGGCACCCGCGACTCCGCCGAAGTGCTCACCAAGATGGAGTACGAGTGGTACAAGGAAGACGACAGCCACACGGCCGCGTCCTACCTCGCACGCGCGGTCCTCCCCTACCTCCTTGTCGCCAACGTGCGCGCCGCCAACACCTCCTACCAGACCTTTGCCAGCCTGCTCTCCACGGATAAGGGCCCGGGCCTGGGCGTGCAGGACGTCAGCAGCGGGCGCGCAGACGCGAGGGTA
Organism: Juglanconis oblonga; assembly: GCA_003012965.1. NCBI lineage: Eukaryota > Fungi > Ascomycota > Sordariomycetes > Diaporthales > Juglanconidaceae > Juglanconis > Juglanconis oblonga. Next base: position 5,946 of record MUZH01003448.1, read on the forward strand.
TTCCCCAGCCTGCCGTTGCTGAACTTCTTGGGACTGCTGCTGCTTGCTGTGCAGAGGGGCAGCCCCGAGCTGTTCAAGCAGCTGCAGACAAAGTATGCAAGTCACATCGCGGAGGTGGGCACATGGAGTGAGGCGCTGGAGTTGATTGCGGAGATGTACTTTGGCATCCAGCGGCCACGGCAGAGCAATCCGCTACTCGACATGATGGGCAGCTTGTTTGGGGGCGGGGGCATGGGCATGGGTGGTGGTGCTGGGTCGTCGAAGCCGCCTGCCAGGAGAGTGGAGGCACCGAGTGCAGAGGGTTTGGATTAAGGGGTTGCATTGTACACATGAAGAAAAGACATCGCTAGTTACCATCCCCGCTGATACCCTCTAGAACACGAACTGAGACGACAATACACATAGCATCTTGTCCCTCCAAGCTTACTAGATCGCGCGGGGCTCTTCTTCCTTCTCGTACATCCAGTTGTCTTCAGCCAACGCTGCCACTTTCGCCCGAAGGCTCGCTCTGATGGCTTCAAGAAGCTCTGGTGATGACGCGTTAGCCAGTTGTGACCTGTTGTGCAGGGCCTCCTTTAGAGGGCATATGGCTTTGGGGGGGGGGGGGGTACTCACCCTCCGGCTGAGCAGGAACATTATTCTGCTGGCTCTGGTGTTGCTTGACCGCCTCGGCGAGTCTCTGCCTCTCCTCTGTGTGAAGATGACAATGCAAAGTCAGCTTTTTCTCCTTTCTTTCTTTTCCTTTTCATTCTCCTCCATTCTGCAAAAGAAAAAGAAGAGAAACACACACACACACACACACACACACACACACACACACACACACACGCACACAAACGAGCCCCACCCAGCTGGGAGTCCGCAGAGCACGGCCACTCACTTTCGTTCTCCTGCCTCATGTCCAACACGATCTCCTCCGGGTCCTCGACCACCAAGCTCGGCGGCTCCTCCAGCTCGAACTCCCCGTTCAGATCCCGCACCACAATGCCATCATCATCGTCGTCGCTGTCATCAACATTGTCGTTATCATCATCCTCATCGCCGTCCGCTGTGCCGTCCAGGCCACCGCCGCCGCCAGCACCGCCCGCCGCGTGCCGTCCGACCGCCGGCGGCGGCCGTCGCGTGAGCTGGCTCCGGAAGAGGGTGCGGCCGGGCGCGTTGGGCGGCTGCTGACCGGGACGGGATGGTGCATGCGCGTGCGCCTGCGCGTGCGCCTGCGCCTGTGGCGCTTGTTGTGGTTGTGGCGCTTGTGGGTGCTGGGAGGTCGAGTATGAGACGCTTGCTGCGGCGGAGGCGTGCCGTCGGTTGAAGATGCTTTGGCGCGGGTGGCCGTAGCGGTCTGTCATTTTGTTTTTCTTCCTTCTTTTTTCTTCCTCCTGGTTTGGGGGGAGGGGGTGGTGTGAGGCTGAGGGTGAAGGTGAGTTTGGACAGAACGGGGGTACAAAGAGAGGCCGGTATGTTGCAGGAACGAAGGTGTGGCTGGGTCTTGGATTGTTTTTGTCCTTTTTTTTGGTGAGATCCAGTACTGTGAGTGGAAGAATCATGTGTTGAGCATCAAGAGTGTTTGGCGACGAGAGGACTGTTTACTATAAAACACAACATCTGAAGGCTTTGGAGGTGATTGCCAATTCGGTCAGTACCTGGTAGTGCAGTGGCACCGGGGCAACCCTGTTATCCACTTCTTTAGCGCCACTCCAATAGGAAAACCCCCCCCCTGTGACTTGGAACCTGAAAACGAACAAACAACAAGATCACATACTTATTATTTTAAATGCCCACCATTTCATGAGATGAATGTGTATTTGTCGAAAGTTCTCCCCTGGTGTTGAAGAGCTTCTGATCTAAGTATTCTTACACAAGGATGCAACAAAACACACATATTTTGTCAATGGGGAAAACGGGCATAATCTAGATCCTTAGGCACAGCACGGCAAGTATCATGTTGGAATACTCCTTGGTCCATTACACGTATGCAATGTGCACTCGAGTGTTATCAAACCGTAGATCAAAGCATACTTACTAGTTGCCCGGTGGGATTCGGAAGGTAACAAATGCTAGAAACGAGACAGGGGACTCTGCAGTCTGTGTTCTTCCTGTCGCTATTATGTGTCTGGGAAACAGTTGTCTTCCCAAGTCTTGATGCTCTTACAAAACAGCTCTCATTCTGTCCTTATGTTGCTGTTATCAGCCTGGCTATCAAGTCCGGGTACCATGCGTATATAATCAAGAGCTGGTATGTAACGGTTTTTTTTTACCCCTCGGAAATTGTTAGCTTGGGGGTCCTAGATTCCATCTTCTGGAAATTCTTCCAACTTTTCAACTTTGCAGACACTTTCAGCGCGTCAAAAGATGTACTAGAGCTTGTGCACTTAACCGTGTATCTCCGAGCTTGAACTGAAGCCCGTTCGGGTTATAAGAAGGCTGAGTCTTAGGCCCGACCGTATACTACTCTATATATGTATTCTTGAGAACTATGATCCATTTTAACTTGTATACCTTGAGTCCAAGTTTTCTATAGGTAGTTACTTGGGTGCGAGTGGGACTCGACGGATGTGAGCATATAGCTGTTGCTAGTGTAGATCAAGATGCATCGTATCTTTGCACCCTGACTAGTCTCCATATGTGGGTGCCTATATTTGGCTATCATTGAAAATTAAAGGCCGGTTCCCTCCCCCCCCTCCCTTCGGCCCCCATCCAGCAGCAATCGTTCTTTGTCTACAGAAGGGAGGAGACTGAAGACTGTTTACCCGAACTCCAGGACGAGAGGGGGGGGAAATGGTATATTACTGGAAATGCTATGGCAATCTGACCAGAGGAGCATCTCGGGATTCCAGCCCTAGACCAGCTTCCACTGCCCATCCTTCAACTCGATTCTGACCTCCCGATCCTCATCAATACTCCTTCTGCCTGCCTCGAGGATGGCGGTCGTGGCGATGGTATTCCTCAGCGTCGGCAAGCCTTTCGCATCCAGATCCTTCAACGTCAACGACTTGGCGTTCACCGCGCGACAGCCATCCACGAACTTCTCTATCGAGATATACCTGCAAGAGCGGTGGAATCAGCACAAAAACAAACCAAAAAAAAAAAGGCCTTGACAAGAAAAAGCGGACCGTGTGCTTACCCGTAGCCGGTCTGTCCGGCGAAATTCCCATCCTCGTCGGGCGCGTAGCGCATGTAAAAGGGGTTGTACCATATCAGCTGGCCGGCGGCGTCGTCGGCCACGTCGTAGCCGCGCTTGGCCTGGTCGACGCGGATCTCGCCGTTGGCGGCGAGGTAGTGGAAGTACTGGTTCGAATGGACGCCGGCCTTCTGCGGGGCGGTCCAGGAGGCGGTGTAGACGCCGGTGGCGTGCTTGCCGGGCTCGGAGGGCCGCGCCCAGTGGACGAGCAGGCTGATGGTGTCCTCGGTCTTGTCGCTGCACCCGAGGCTGGTGGCGACGCCCTTGGAGGCGGAGGCGGAGACCTTGACGGGGACGTAGCCGAGCTGGGTGACCATGGACTCGCAGATGTCGATGTGGTGCGAGTTGAGGTAGTAGCTGATGTCGGAGTCGACGCCGGCCCACGACTTGAAGGTCTCGAGCTGGCTCTTGGGCTGCGACATGTAGCTGTAGAAGTAGTTGAAGTCGCCGAGCTTCTGGGCGCGGAAGCGGGCGTCGGCGTAGGCCGGGTCGTAGCGCTTGTGGTGCTCGATGTACACGTAGACGCCGTGCTTCTCGGCGGCCTCGATCAGCTTGAGGTGGTCGGCGAGGAGCTTCACCGCGGGCTTGGTGATCATGACGTGGATGCCGCGCTCGATGGCGTACAGGGCGATGGGGAAGTGGGTTGGGTCAGGGGTGAAGATGGTGATGGCATCGCCCGGCTTGAGCGCGTCGATGGCCTTTTTGAAGGCCTCGGGGTCGACAGACTCATTGTCCGGGAAGGAATCGAACGAGGTGTCCAGGTTGTTGTAGGCCTGTGTGATATTCTTGCGCAGATGCTCGCCTGGTGGTTGTGTCTCAGCTTCTGGCAAGGTTCTTTCAACGATATAGTAGGGACGGACGGGCAAAACTCACGGATGGCTGGAAACTTCTTGCCATTGACGCCGACCATGCCCAGCTTGTTGACTTTGCCTCGCCGGCGCAGATCGAACAGCGAGAGGCCCACCACACCCACTTTCTTGTCTGATCCGGAGGCACCACCGCCCACGAAGCCGGTGGTATACTCACCAGTACCAACCTGGTGACACACACTGGTTAGAAGAACAGCCAGACTATTTTACTAGTGTCCAAGACGGACTCACCATCAACACATTGAGAGGCTCCATGGTTACTGCTATGCGCTTAGTAATGGTACAGTATTATTATTGTACACGGACTCGGGTTATATGGATGGACCGTTCAAGAAAGACGTGCTCGTGTTGAGAATAAGACAAAAAGGCACAACAGCTCAGTCTTGTAGTCTGACGGTCAGGGCTAGGCTAGTATCGGAGAAATTTACTGTATGAGGGGGGGGAGGGGCATGAGTGGAAGGGATTCGCCAATGCTGGAAGCGAGTGGAGCCAGGGTCCGTCTGAACAGGACTTCCAGGCCGCGTTGCCGTCTCCTGCGGTACATCTAGCTGGTTCGAAACATTCAAGTATGAGGAAAGCAGAGAGATAATAGGGGGAGGGGGTGAGTCAAGTGTTGTTAGCAGTGATCCATGATGCTCGAGCATAGAGTACTCGTGCTCCTTTTCACATGCTCTTGTTTACGCATGAGGACTGGAAGGGGATTCTCGCCGAAATTGTTGTTTATTCATGTAGGAACAAAAGACAGCATAGATACAAAAGATGCATGACCCTCGCGCTGGAAGAAAAGCGGCCGAAGACGGGGCCCTGGTCCGATGCACCACATGGATCGACCATGAGGGCAGCGCTCTGAGAGGCTCTGGGCGTGTCTAGATTCCACGAATGCAGCTCGAGAAATGATGTCGGAACTGGCTGTGGCATGTTGGGTGGACTTGTGAGCGCATGCTGGAGAAGGGCGAAGAAAACGAGAAGAAAAGTATGTGGTATGTACTTTGTACTGTACACTGGATCACGTTGTGAGGTCCGTGTCCAAAACATGCCCCACCCCCACGTCTCTTGCCCCGCGAAAAGAAAGGACAGGGATGATGGACTCGGATATTTTGACCGGCATGGCCGGGTATTTGTGTGTTTGTTACCGTCGGCGCAGAACTTTGGATGACCGACAGCGACAGCGACAGCGACAGCGACAGCGACAGCGACAGTGACAGCATGCAAGGCTTGAACCGTCGGGCTTATTTCAAAAGACAGTATTGATGAAGAGCCGCCTCAACATCGAATCGCGCATGTCGACCATGTCGACCATCCCGACCGGCTAAATTCCTGCCAGCAGCATGTCATCATGTCAGCATGTCAGCATGTTTGTGCGGTCTCTTAGGGCTTTTGGTTTTTCCGTTGCTTTGATTGGTGGAAAAACCCCTCCCGCCAATTTTCCATCGACTCAACGTCCCCTCTCTCGCGAACCTCGACTCACGCAATCAATGACATGCACAAGCTGCCATGTCCAATATGGGCCAGGATGCAATTCATCAAATCATCAACTCATCAAACCGCGGAGACTGCATGCCCGCGGCTGCGCCACCACTTCGTCTTCTCCCGAGGTTCTTCTCCCGAGGTGCAAATACCAAGCAAGGAACGATGGGCGAGTATCTTCACCGCGTACCCACTGCATACCCACCGCATACCCACCGCCTTCCTCTTCGCTCGCTACACGCCCCTCCACACACTCTCTCTCCCCGCCTTTCTGCCGCTGTATCTGATGATCCACCTTTCCCCCAGGTCCACTTTGCCAGAACCCCTCCCTCCTGGCCGCCCCTGACGACAGCTTCGCCGTGAACAGCACCAGAGAAGCGACAGCACGTGGGGTGTTTTGTGAGCTCCATCATGGCCCGACACACATGGCCCCAGCCTCTGGGGACTGGGGCCTGGGGCCTGGGGCCTGGGGACTGACGACTGACGGCTGGGGACCATCAACAGAGTCTCGACCGCCTTCTGAATCCTCCACCCTGCGACCAGCAATCCTCTCGGGACCTCACATCGGGCATTTGGACCTGACGCCCACATTTCCATGCCCCTCCATTGGACATCTCATGATCGATCATGCGTGGCAAACCTCGTTTTCCATCTGTCGTACAACCCGATTTTCTCACCTGCAGCACCAGGTCATCAGATCCTGACGTCTCCCGTCCGAATCCCGGCCATCAAACACGTCTCGCCGACGTGCTCTCCCAGAGAAACATCAGGAGAGCCATGCCGCACGTACGGACAGACACTGGCAACCGTCGCCGGCCAACCATTGCCGCTCTACCGCTCTACCGCTCTGCCGCTCTGCCGCGCTGCCGCGGAGTCGGGTCCAACGCCCACAATCCCACCCCACGCTCTACACTAGGCTGAGGATCGACCGTCTCGCCTTCTCTGATCCTTCTCTGGCCTTCCTTCATCCCTGCTTCCTGCCGTCCGTAACCTGACCTGAGCCCGTTCCCTGTCTCGGGCCAATGTCTTGACGACTGCCCACTCCCAACTGAGTCGCCAAATACCTCGAGTCCCCGCTACCGGCACTCGAGAAACTATTAGCTCATGGAATACCCATCAAACGTGCCCTCGAAAGAGATCACTCCCTGGTCATATATATATAAGAAGGTATTGCTTCCTTTAGTATTCTCCTTGCTCTCTCGCCCTTCCCTACCTCGTCCATCCCTCCTCAACCTCTCGCTCCAACTTCCCTTGAAGGCTTTGCGCCTTTGTTGATTTGCTCTACCACACCCCCCCCCTTTCTCAATTTCAATAAACCCCCAGTCAGTAGTCATCATGACCACCAACGGTCACGCGACCTCGCGGCGAGTGCTGCCCTGCGGCATCTACGCCCCGACCATGACCTTCTTTGATCCAGAGACCGAAGAGCTCGACATCCCTGTCATCAAGAAGCACGCCGCTCGCCTCGCCAAGGACGGCCTGGCCGGGCTGGTGACCATGGGCTCCAACGGCGAGGCGGCGCACTGCACGCGTGAGGAGAAGCTGGCGGTGACCACCGCCACGCGCGAGGCCCTCGACGAGGCCGGCTTCCGGGACATGCCCATCGTCGTCGGCGCCACCGAGGGCTCCGTCAAGGGCACCATCGAGCTGTGCAAGCTGGCGCAGAAGGCCGGCGGCGACTACGTGCTGCTGCTGCCCCCAAGCTACTTCCGCGGCCTGATGGACGAGGACGCCGTCTACGGCTACTTCATCGCCGTGGCCGACGAGTCGCCCCTGCCCATCATCCTGTACAACTACCCCGGTGCGGTGGCCGGCATCGACATGGACTCGGACCTGCTCATCAAGCTCGCCCAGCACAAGAACATCATCGGCACCAAGTTCACGTGCGGCAACACCGGCAAGCTGACCCGCGTGGCCCTGGCCACCAACGCCAAGACCCCCTGGTCCGAAGGCAGCGGGTACATGGCCTTTGGGGGCGTGTGCGACTTTACCGTCCAGACCCTGATCAGCGGCGGGAGCGGCATCATCGCGGGCGGCGCCAACGTCATGCCCAAGCTGTGCGTCAAGGTCTGGAACCTGTACGCAGAGGGCAAGAAGGACGAGGCCGAGAAGCTGCAGAAGGTGTTGAGCAAGTGCGACTGGGTGCTCACCAAGGCTGCGGTGCCCGGGACGAAGCAGGCGATCCAGAGCTATTTTGGCTACGGTGGGTACGGCCGCAGGCCGCTGAGGAGGTTGGAGAAGGTCCGAGTGCAGAGTATCGAGGAGGGCATCAAGGAGGCCATGGATATTGAGTTGTCGTTGTAGATGCCCTCTGGAATGGCCTCTGGAGGGAGGATGTCCTTTCGCGACGGGTGAGATCTGGTCATATTCGCATGGAAACCAGCCCAACGAAATGTTTCAGCAACGCTTCGGAGTTCTCAGCATCTGCTCGCATAGTTTAGCGTGCATTTCTCTTCACTACTACTATAGAGGAGGATTTCGAGGTTGTATATAGACGAGTCATATATCATGCTTCCTGATATGGAGAAGGGGATATCCATTTCCACGTGCCAGTCGTCGCTACCCTTGCTGTGAGACGTTGCACTACTTCCGGGACGCCATCATGCGTCCAGCCGTTCTTTGAATCCATCCATCTGTCTATCTGTTGTCGAACAGAAATCAAGATAAATACTCGTGTCGTCCAAGATGGAAGCACCTAATCACAAACCTGTCACAAACCCCTCCAAAAAGAGACAGGCCGTCCCCGAAGGCCACTGGAGACCCACAACCACCCCAACGTGGGGCCCTCATTCATGCTCCCTCTTCTCGCCCCGCGACCCGTTGAACAGGGTTCGGCCACAATTCGGGTTGCACCTCTCTGTTGCTGCGTGTTTTCAAAAGATACCCCCCATAGATGAAG